>JAIPMN010011600.1:0-16403 GCA_020650975.1 Apostichopus californicus
CGTTTTTCATAATTCAACAGAGGGTAAAAGAAAGATTAAGAGTATGAGTCGTTTGACCACAACACACGTAGGCCTACCCCCTTTTCTAGCACGGCGCTCTGAAGAAAGTATTGGCTTCTTTGAATAGCATGCCCACTTGAAGTTGGAGTTGTACTTGTTCCAATGCATGTTTCAGTAACAATAGGCCTTACCAAGTTAGGGCTTACTTAACTTCTGGTACAGGGCTACTTGCAGTTCCACTCACGACACTCTCTGGCACCTTTATTGTGGGTACTGATCCGGGTATAAGTGGCAGTCTTTTATAACGATCGAATTGGGAAAAGCAGTGAATATCAAAATGTTCGTTACAAACAACACTGTAATTCGATGGCCCTTTGAAGTCTGCTCTATAGTGAGCTGCACGAAACCGGTCCAAAGACGTTGAGTTTTTACATCCTTTGGCCACTGATGAAGGCTTATTCTATCAGAACTTACATTGCTACAACCTCCAACAACACAACGCCTTGGCATTTTAATCAATCGGTGTAAATTTGAAGACAAAAGCTACAAAATGGAGGATGTACAACCACGCTTACACATTATAAACCACACGAACTAAACGAACAGTGCGAGTGTTGTTTACATCCAGCGTTCACGATATGACGTCAGCGCGTACATCAGCTGATTTCACTTTTTTTTACAAGGTTGCGTAAAGTAGCCAATTTCTTTTACAATTTTCTCGCGAACGACTAGGTTTAATGAAATAAAAGTTATATTTTTGGAAAACAAATCCTCCAAATTAGCTATCCAATAACCTGGAATACCCCCATGGCAGGACCACTTTAAGACAAAGTGGCTGATCTTTCAAGGCCAATGTCGTTGAGATGAGCCAATTCTTGTCTGCACGTCGGTGACGATTCGATTCTACAACATCGTAAAAATGACAACCACTACCTGTACCTACCAAACAAGGATATTATAATTGGCCGGTTACGTGTGTAACGTAACACATGTATCTCCCCATGCTAAAATAGTCTTCTGCACAAACTGTATCGCTAGGTTCGTAAAGCTAAATAGCACAACAGGCTAGACTCATGAAACATGGAAACTGGAAACAGAATCTTTCTAACACATCTTACCTTTCTTGCACTGATGGACACTTCAGCAAGACTCTTAAATTCTCAATTTCTCATGATAACAGCAGAGCCTTTTTTTTTGGTGGGGGGGGGGGGTATTTGTTAGATCTAAAAATAAGCCATATTTGCTTATTTCATGTTCCTTTTTCCTTGTTTTTTTTTGGAAAAATAGGAAATGAACCAATTATTTTATTTTTCAGGCAGTAACCACCCACCCCCCATTTCCCCTTCCCCTCCCAAAAAGTAGGAAAAAATTGAAGTAACTATCTCCACCAAAACTTCTTTAAGTCTTTACTTACTATTCTCCAGAATTTGGTTACATCTTCACTTACTATTTTCCGAAATTTTAAAGTTTGCAAATACAGACTGTATGTTTGTGTGATACTGTTATAATTCTTTATTATACTTCATACATTTCTGTAAAAGTATTTTGTATTATCAAAGAACAAACTGCAAAGTATTTAACGATATCCATGTTCTTTCAGATGGAACTGAAAAAATGTACTTCTTCCAATAAAAATCTAAATTTTCATAATATGATCAAACGGCATCGATGCAAAATTTTGACTCTTCAGTTAGTAGTGATCCACATTGGAATTGAGATTTTAGTATGATACAGCAAAATGAAATGTACTGGACCAATAGAGGGAGCTGTTTGAATGACCTTTGACCTCACGTTTATGTTCTTTCTTGCAGTGATAGCTGTCGACATAGATCCCATGAAACTGGACTACGCCAGACACAACGCTGAGATCTACGGTGTTGCTGACAGGATAGAGTTCATCTGTGGAGATTTCTTTGAACTTGCGAACAGTCTAGTCGCCGACGTCGTCTTTCTGAGTCCGCCGTGGGGAGGTCCTGAATATGTGAATGCTGCCATCTATGATATTCATACCATGATGCCTGTCAATGCATATCCTTTTGTTTGATTAGACTTGACGTGTGATGGATAGAAGAAATAATTATTAGAGTCTGTTGAAACCATCAGCCGGACTTGAAAATAAAGAGAAAAAACTTTGTGCAGCAAACTGGCCATAGTCATAGACCCTGTGAAGTCTCTATGTTGCCCTTGTAGGGCATGGACTGGCCAAAACTTAGGGCTGCAGTAAAAACGCTAGCCCTCAAAAGGAAAATAATGAATTGTTGTAAGACTGTGTGAAGAAAAAAAGAGAGTATTTAAAGTGAGAAATGACAATGTTTTTGTTTTGTTCTTTTCTATGACTCAGTAGATACAGATTTGAAAAACCAGATCTTTGTCAGGCCTTTGTTACATCTGTATATAAACTGATAGCATTGTAATTAAACCACTTTGTCATCTCATTAGGCAAATCAGACTAATATCATAGTCTTTTGGGTGTCGCCCCAAGTCTTAGAATAGTATGAGACTTCACTAAACACCCTTAGGACTATGTAACAGTTTTCCTCTAAACTTAAACTGAAATTCCTTGCAACTTACACTCCATACCATACAAGAGGTCTTCAGCCCTTTAGTGTAATATGCTTGCCCGTGACAAAACCTGTAGCATGTCAGATGGTTCCGCACGGTGGTTGATTCTTATCATGGCTTTCCATTACTCTGCACCAAGTCATATGCCTGCCAGACCATTGTGGGTATTTGACTGTTATCACAAGCAGAAACAGACATGCTATGATCAGATCTTGACTTGGGTACAGTATTTTGTAAGTGATAAATTGTAAGATTGTCCAAAGATTATTTTTATTTCATTCTAACATGATTTATAAGAGATACAAAAAAGTTTTTGAGTTTTTGTTCCAAAAATTATTGGACAAACTTTGGTCTTTTCCATAGCTTCAATTGTTTAGTTTCTTTTCCTTAATGATGATGAATTTTTACTTCAGCTATGATGGAGAAGAGTTTGAAAATCAGTCCAAACATTGCTCTGTACGTTCCAAGGACTGCTGATGTCCAACAGGTATGTAATAAGTTAACAAAAGGAAACCATTAAGGAAGGGAATGCTAACTTGCTCCTGTCAGTTGTGCTGCATATGCTGTTATTAATCTTCTCTGTTAAATAAAAGAACCTTCCTCCCAATCCCCCTCCCCCAACCACCAATGAGAAATTGACGCATCTTGTGAAACCGTTGCCAAAATATTTTGGCGTTGCCACTTGTACCAGTGTCATCATGTGCCGGTAATAATTAAAGTTCAGGTATGAGCTTTTTTCCGCGAATTCGCGGAATAACCTTGATTTCTTTTCTACCTCGCGGACAAAAACTATTATCCTAACACACTGTAGCATATGCAAATTGGAGCCTATACCGCAATTTTTGCAAAATTCCGTTTTTCAGATTTTTTCTCTACCCCAGGCTCATCCAGTGGCGTCGTGCCCATTGGGGCCCGGGGGGGCACAGGCCCCCCCCCACATTTTGTCAAAGGTGTCATAAAATTTTGTCATAATTTAAAAAAAAAAGTGTTTTCGAACAGTGTCAGCAACTGAATTTCTTGTAGGGCCTACAAGAAATGGGGCTTCTGTTGACTGCTTGGTCAATGGTTGTTAATTGTTGATATTCAGTCAATCGAAACAGTTAAATAATTACTGGTTGATAACTAATGAACCAAATGTGCCATCAACGCTGCCATCGTTGAACAATATTATATATACATAGTCCCAGAGTAAGTGCAACCCGTTACCTTTGCCAAAGTCAGTCAATTTTCCATAAAAAAATGGCAAATTTTTTAATTGTTTTCCAAGCCTGTAACAAAGTTCGGAAAGTTAACATAAATGTAGTGAACAGAGATTATGGGACTCCATGTGAACTTCTTCTTAAGTAATGCAATCAGTTCGCTAAAAGTTCCACCAGGATAAATTTTCCTCATGATCTGGAAAGTAGTTTTGAAAAAAAATGAATAATAATAATCATTTCAAATACAGTCACAATTAACCTGGAAAATAATCACTTCGTTATCGCACGTTTTACCTTAGGTTTCGCTACTTTCGCTTTTTCTGCCCATGTTTTCAAACGGCATAGCTTTTTCTTTACCCAGTCACCACTTCTCACGGGCATGGGCGGCGATCATGGATCAGCCAACACAAAAATATTTTGATTTCTTAAATTTTGGGCGCTTCTGGGAGACGAGGAATTGGTAAACTGAGGAATAAATGGCGATCACTTCCTTCGAGAATATTTCCCAAAATAAAAAATTGCCAGAAATTTTGATCAATTTTAGGGGTGTTGCTTACTGCCATAAAGCACGGGAAGTGCCGTTTCCTGCAATCTGAGGGGTCTGCCAGACGAAAAATTTTCTTGTAAGCTGCGCTTAGATAGTCATCACCTGCTCACGGGCCCCCCCCCAAAATTTATTTTCGCATGACGCCCCTGGGCTCATCCCTGAAAGTTAATCAATAAGCCTGTTTGTGATCTGGTTCTAGGTTAACACCTTGCCCAGTGGTGTTGAGAGCTAGGTTGGGCCTGTGACCGTTTCGTTTTTAAGTCTCCTTATGAAAACGAGAATAAGGTAAATTATTCTCCATCCCATATTTCTCAGGGTCACTTCACTCCACCCCCCATCTAGACTTGACCTTACCAGATGTCAGTCTCCTGGTCAGCAGTTAGATTTTTCTTTTCATACCCAGCTCTGTAATTTGTCCACTCTGTTGCACGAGACCAGATTATTTTATACGTTACGTCTAAAGCAGTTTGCAAAATTTGTGACGCTTTCACTGTGCTGTCAGTGCAATCGACAAACCTGATCTTGTTAAAGAAATGTTTCAAATGAAAGATTTGGTAATTGAAAGAAGCATTTTAGTATAGTATCTTTCTGTTCCATACAAGCTCTGAACACTGGCTTTGAATTGATTGAGAAAAATTTTACTTAAAATCATGTAACATAAAAAAAAAATGGGATTTACTTAAGTCTGTTTTATAAATCTCTCTATGATATGACCCTCTGTTCTAAAAGTTGTGAAGGTTTAAAAAGTCATGTGAATTTGAAATAATGGGTAAGTTGATTCCCAATGGTTATGCCGATAAGTTATCTTGTAGCTTTCATCTTGATTTTGTTAAAGAAATGTTTCAAATGATAGTAATTGGATAGTGATTTGGTAATTGAAAGAAGCAATTTAGTATAATATCCTTCTGTTGTGCATGAATTCATTTCATATTTGTTATTTTGCAGCTTGCGGCCTTGGCTGGCCCCGGAGGAAGTGTGGAATTGGAACAGAACTTTGTAAACCACAAACTGAAGACAGTCACAGCTTACTATGGAGAGCTGGTGTCGTCAACTTGAGATCCAGGGTTTATGAGTTCAGTGCCGTAGAAGTATGGCCAGCTGAATTGTGAAACAGAGTCAGGTGTTGTCATACAGTGTTGCCTGAGCACAAATGAGTACTACAACCGTAGTCTCATGCCCTGCAGATTGCTCTTCTGCAATGTTATTTTCCAGGAGTTCCCGGTTGCCCACCCTCTTCATTCTATCGTTCTAAGATGTTAAAAACTTATTTATTTTAACATCGTCGGTTCTGAAAATTTGAATGGAAATATAAATTGCAAAATTATTTTAGAGATATGATGCTCAGTGAGGTTCCATGTGGGGTAAAATTCCATGTGGGATAAAATGTTCCAAATGTGATATGTTCCAAGTTCCACGTGGGATAAAATGTTCCACGTGGGATATGTTCCAAGTTCCACGTGGGATAAAATGTTCCATGTGGGATATATTCCAAGTTCCACGTGGGATAAAATGTTCCATGTGGGATATGTTCCAAGTTCCACATGGGATAAAATGTTCCATGTGGGATATGTTCCAAGTTCCATGTGGGATAAAATGTTTCACGTGGGGTAAAATGTCTGGAGATGAGAACGATTTGAATATCAAGCAAGCAAGACACTTTAATATATCTTCAGCCGTAGTTTTTTTACACAGTTGCACATGCCGTACCTATTGCCAATTCTCTCCAGGAATTTCCACATTAGACACCTTTTCTACTGTTTTTAGTGGATTAGTACTTGGTTCGTTATGATAGTTTTTTATTATTAGCCAGTGAAACAGACAGTCCTCAAACTGTGGGATGCAACCCACCTCCAGGTCCCCAAAACCATTTTTTATCAAAATGTTGTAAAAATGTATCTGCCATTTTCAGCTTGCCAACAAAGATTATTTTTTTGATTTTGGTTAGCATCAAGTGCTTGGTTGAATAGTTTTCATGCATTCTGATTTCATCAGCATCGGTTTGGTTAACCGGTGGGTTGAGACCAAGTCCTTGGTGAAGATCCCAGGTCAGAAGCTAGCTGCTTCTCATTACTGCAGTTGAGATGCAGAAACAAGTCAGGTTGAGAAACTTGAGTAATTTTAAGTAGCTGTCACTTGAGTAATTTTAAGTAGCTGTCACAGTGACAAATGACTGGTCTGAACCTATAGACATTTTTTGACACCCTACATGTTCACATATTTGTTCTATAATCTTCTTGGGCAAATAAAAGTATATAGCCTTTTAAGGGCCCTCGACACTGGAAGGGTGATGTGGAGGGGACAGTTCCTATTAGGGTGTTGTGTTGCCACCCTCCCCCACCCCCTTCCCAACATCAAAATCTCAGATTTCTGTCAGATGGCATTCTCTGAAAGTTTGTCTCATCTCTGTGGTGGTCATGAGCAAGCCAAGAAAGGCAGGAATAGCATTGCAAAAGTGAAATTACTTGGACAGATTTTCACTTTTCCTTTTAAAGTTCTGGAGTAACTTCATGTGTACATCAGTTTGAAAAAGGTCTGAAATAACTTATTAATATGGAGGACTAGAATCATGTGACACTTGACTCTTTTTTATGTCATATCCTACGCTATACTAATGTAACAGACCTGTGCACACATTACTACTGTCAACCATGGTTTTGATACAAATTTATTCAATTTTAAAATCATAAAGATATTACATATCAGGCAAAGGACCCACCGTGAATATTCCTGTGCCAGTTGTTTTGGATAGCAACTCATCTCACCATATTATTTTTTTAAATCTATCAAGTGTAATGTAATGTCTGGATGGACACTGGATAAGGTTTGACAATGTGGTTACAGACAGGTATTCATGCTTTTGAGAACTGACTAGAGTTAATGGTGAAGAATTATTTTTTACTTTTTGAACAGAAATAAATAAATTATAGTAAAAAAACTGTTTCTTCGTCATTACCTTACTATCGTACGTGAGATAGTGTTAAAAGAGCTTAAAAACAATTTAACATTTGTAAATTGACAAGGTATCTCCACCATCCTCTCCCCTCCCCTCCCCCCAAATGAATACTGGGGAGGTAATCCACAAACTTCCACAATGACTTGACCGATTTGCTACAGAACAGAGAGAAAGGACGTATGAAAGAGGATGGAGAAAGAAGAGTTTAGAGAAAGAATTTAAACCAGAAAGCCAATGGGCTTATTGTGATTCCTTGCCAATTGAGATTATAATCCCAAGCTTTCATCATTGTTGATGAAATTGATCAGCAAGGTTCTCTCACAGACTGTGGACCTACCTACTAAATATGTTAATTAACCATGTTTACAATTTTTAGCAAAATCAACTCAAGCCATGCCCCTAATAAATGTGCATAATATCACATTGAACATACATTATTATGTATCGGCTATCTACCAACACCTTCACACAAAGTATGATTCAATTCTGAAAATGTTTACGTTTGACCCTGTGACCTCATTATTATTCATGAGATGAGCACCAAAATCAATAGGGTTCATCTACTCACTATGGCGCATCAATGTACCAAGAATGACTTCAATCCAACTTGCAATTGTTGAGTTATCGTGTTTACGAGCCAAGGGCGTCACATGCGCACACACGCAATCACCATAGCATAGATTCCTTGGTCCTTCGGGCAAGGAATCAAAAAGATTTTGATGGTCAAGTCATGAAATACTGGTTGATAACAATTTCATATCTTTCGAGTTTCCAGAAAGGAGGAGAAGTTGATATCGATTCTGATTAGTTCTTGATTCAACAGCGAAGTAAGCATTTGTATTTTTATCACTTTGTCAGGAGAAATAATCATAACTTTTAATAAAGATGTCATCCATATTGACCCCAAATATGCTGTCGAGTCAAATATTGTTCAACGTGCATCATCTTCAAGAAACATTGTTTACTGCCACCCTCATCAAATATGGAACAACTTAAAGGTCTGCTGTATAGACCCCAACTACAGCATGCTATCATGGAAAAGCTTGAGATTATGTAATTGACCTGCCTTAGTCATAAAATGACCTCCTTTTACCAATTAATCTGCAACGCCTGCCACATATTTTTTCTTGTATGAGGGTCTTTGTGTGACAATGTATGATAAACTACACTGTAGACAGGGACATACAGTGTTTACACAAAGATCCTAATGGTGTTAAGAAGCTATGCAGGCTAATTGTGGAGCCTGAGGTAGATTTACGACTGGCAGGTCAATTACGTAATCACAAAACTTTCCTAGCTATAGCGTGCTAAATTGGAGCCAATAAAGCAGATCTTTGTTTTTTAATTTTTTATTTGACAAATTGACTGCCCAGTTCAATACCAGATCTATCACGGTGACCTTCCTCTAGTGTGACATTCATGGCTTTGCATCAATTGCAGTTTAGATGAAGGCTGAAGGGGTCCAACTCTCACGCTTTAACTGGGGTCCCGAAACCCTAGCTACAGTACATAGTTACACATAGTTACAACTTAACAAATATAACAAAACAACTGCTTTAGTGAAGGGCATTCCCTCTCTGATGAGATCAGTGACTGTGTTAGCCGAGAGCATTGTGGCTAAGGCATTGGACTTGTGATCTAAGGTTTGCATGATTGAGTCCTTGCAAGATTATTTCGTTGTGTCCTTGGGCAAGGCACTTTATCTACATTGCCTCTCTTCACCCAGGTGTATAAATGGGGAACTGTGAGATAAATTGTCAGTGTGGCCCTGTTTAGCTGCTGCCATGTGGAAGGATTGTCTCTATGTGTGACAGGTTATCGTTGACCAGGATAATATCGTTATGCGCCTTGAGCACCGTTATCGGAGGATTTGTCTGCGATTTGTAAATCCTCATTATTATTAGTAAATAGCAGATATCTGACACAGCCTGCCATTAGAATATACTTGTTATTCAAAAACACTAAATGAAACAAAAACAAATAATGTCTAACTTCATCTGTATATTATAACACTTTGCAATAAACTTCAAAATGGTGTTAAAACAACACAACCACTTTCCTAAAAATTGTACAAAACCAGCATTATATTAATTCAAATTTCCATGAGTGGTAAGAATTTCCATGGTATAACTTTGTCCATTAACGTTTTAAGCATGTGGTGGAAATGATGTCACCTAGATTCCCTGGTCTGAGTCAACCATGTGGTTGTTTATAATTGTGGTGATGAACATCAATACTTGCTTATTACAATGATATATTAAACGGCTGGAGGTTGTACAATTTAAAGGTCGGGGGGTCACAGGGCCGTTCGTTCAATAGAACCAGGTTGCGGCTTCACGTAACACACACTAATTATGACGCTGGTCTGTGGAGTAAGAAAGAAGAATAGGGCATTGTACAAGGATAAAACAATGTATCATTTGTATGTGTAGTTCCATCAATCAGTACCCACCCTGTCTGCCATCACTAATCCTGTTAGGGTTTTAATTTTTTTAAATTTTTTTTTAAGCTAATAACACTCAAACATTCTAATTTAACTCCCTATAGTCATATCTGGGAATAATTGGAATGGTTAATATCTTCACAAATATTACTTCTTAGCTTGCTGAATTTTGGTGGATTTACTAGTGACCCTGGTTCCAGCTTGAGGCTTATGACCACGTTAAATCATTCAGATAAAAACTTAAAAAACTGTCATGCATAATTTGCTTTCATTGACTATCACACAGTAAATTTTCAAACCCAAGGTAAAGCATAAGCACTGTATCACTGGCAAGCAAGGCCTTTACAAATTGCAGTGCCATCCATAACTGCAGCATATATCCACAACAGATTCCCTCACCCCTCCCCTCCCTCAATACCCAAATTACCCCCAAACTAATGCTTATGCCCCCTGTTTCTCCTCCCCTACCCCAACCTGTTTCTCCTCCCCTCCCCCACCTGTTTCTCCTCCCCTACACCCCACCTGTTTCTCCCCCAACCACTATCTGACTTTCCTTACGTCCAAATTTCATATTTTTGCAAAATGCTCAATTGCATTATTTGTCAAATCCAGACCTAACGGAAACTACTGGTGAATCGGATTGCTCTTTCCTTTTCTTTTGATTAACATTTATGAACAAAAGATAAAGGATTGATAAGATAGCTCACCACTCTTCTTCCGCTGCTTCACTTAGCGGCCGCACTGATTGGAAAACGCCCAATTCCCTCATCCTCTCAAAGTCCTTTTGGGCATCGTAGCTCTTGTAGAAATCAACGTACTTCTGCTTCCTCACATCCAGTACTGTGGAAATGAAGAAGAAAGTGTCAACTATTAAAAGGGTTTCGGTCACAGATGGAATCATCGCTCAGTTTCAGTGGCTGGCTTAGTTTCTTCAGCATAAACAGATATCACTTATCACTAGTGTTTCACTGATTATTGGCATTCGTTATCAGTATGGGTGTTACATGTACAATATAGGTAATATTGGTGTCATTTACCAACAGAGGTTCTTCAAAACAATCCCCAGGATTTGTGTTTGAATAACCCAGCACAGACCCTTGCTTTTGGTTCTTAACTGTTCAAAAAGGACACAAGCATTTTTAAAACTCTTCTAGACCATCCATCATTATCGATAGTGAAGTTACTCCCATCATAGGAACAAATGCATTAGACGGTAGACATATTCGGTCATTTGCTGATACATGTCCATTCGGGAAAAGATGGCTATCTGTAGATTCTAAGTACCGTCTGTATCAAGCCTAACTGTATTACTGTAGCATGTATCATGCATGGAGCTACAATAGGTTCAGCTGGTTAATGACGTCTAGGTCTCTGACCAACGGGTGTTTTCGGGCCAGGGTCGTTCTGTACGTGTACAGATTCCTAGCCAGTACTGTAATACTCACAGAAGAATTTGACAGCAGCAGCACCAATCACAGAAATCACAGCCCCGATCATGAAGTGCTTCTTTAAGTGAGTCTGCAGCAGGCCTCGCATCTTTGGTCTAGGGAGAGCGGTAGCCATGGTAAAGTCTTGTACCTATTGGGAGGAAGAAAAGAACATGTTGTTGCATGCTAGTTCTGTCTGTACTGTACATACGGTACCTTTATTAACAACTTAACCTTACCTGATTAAATTTCCTTACTAGTGTACATTTCCAATGATAGGATTTGTTCCACCATGATGATATGGCAGGATACAATAAACACAGAAACATATAGTGGCATGTACAACATTCAAAGATCATATTAAATCCATTTTTTAATTCAATTATGTCCAGCAAAAACTTAAGTTTAAGTTTCCTCGGCTAATTAGACTTAGAAGAGTATCAATACTAGTATAGTCAGTATTGCGAATTTCGGACACCTACGAATTTCGGACACCCCAAAGAAATACACGATTTCGCCATGACAACCTACAGGAAGAGCCAAATTTCACCAAAAAGTACAAAGCTACAGTTATTTTTTCTCCAAAATGACCCGTGTGCAAGTGAATACTTACATATTTGTCAATAAAATGACGGAGATCTATGAAGTCTGTTATAATTACTGAAAGAGCAACTGCGCCACCAATTTTATCACCAGCGCCACACTGTGGGACTGTGTGTCCGAAAATTCACAATACTCTAGCAAAGAAATACCAGTTCCACAATCACAAGAATCTTCTTGGAATACAACGTGAAAACAGTTTGCAGGAAAGAAAGTTTGGCCGTGTATCGTAATATAACACACTTCTCCCACTACATCAAGTATATTTTCAGGTGATTTATACCAGAAGATATAGTTTTGGGGTGTTTTAAGGCTTAGGTGTCCGGAATTCAAAGTGTCCATGCTAATACTATAGCCTGGCCTATATCATTCATTGTTGGGAACCAAGTGTGTGTTTGTTGCTGATTTGCTGAGATTTTGTCAGGAAGGACTTGGTTAAATGTAGTCAGTCTAATTATTGTTTACTGAAAACATTACTCTAGTAACTTAGTGCAACTAGGGTGGAGTAGTACGAGTTAATACTACTCAGTACACTTAAGCCACTAATACTACGAGGCTAGGCCAAGCCTAGTCTAGGTTGGATCTAACGTTAGGCTAAAGTCTTGTGAGTACGGCCTTGGAAAGAGCAGTTAAATATGATCGAGCCACTTGCGCTTGACTCGAATAGGCTTATAATTTGGGGGACTATTACTAATATCTCTGTTTGCTTCTTCATGGTGTGGTTATTCTTACCTTCGAGTCCTCTTATGAAAAATGTTATGGGAAAAGTCACAAACTGTTTGATACACACTCACAGTACACTGAGTAGGCTAGCACAGAATACATTCTGTTAGAATTGGTGTCGCTATTCAAGAATGTAACACAAGAGTACACATTGCACGTACACCATGCATAGTTCATTTATATGAAGAGGAAAGTGGATGTATTTATCAGCCTTCAGATACGGCAAATTGAACGAGAACCGTTGACAAAATAGTTTGAAGAAGTCATGGGAGATCCAGCCCTTCCATCAACCTCACCCAAAAATTCAACAGTAGTAACGATGCAACTAGTAATAATACCTAATTTTATACATTATTTGAAGTATATATATAGTTCACTTAAAAAAAAACCGGAGCCCCCCTAAAATCCTTGGAATCGCTGCTTAAATCTCATCTAAAATGTGATACCAATCGCCAGTGCTGTGTATTTTAAGATTTTGCAAATGACACACGTAACCTAGGCCTATAGGCCTACTATAAAGGAAACCTTATGTAATAACTCTAAATAAATAATTTTGTAAACATGCATGCATGAATCATGGAGGTATTAATGAAACGTTCCATGCATGATGTAAGTATACTCACTGTGAACGGTTAGATTTTGAACATTTTAGTAGATTATTTCTCAATTGAATGTTTGGTGACCAGTTTATTGCAATCACTCAGTATTTTACTCGACAAAGTTTAAATATCTAGCTTTTTGGAGTAGGCTGGCTACACAAGATCAATCAGTACATGGATCAGCAGGGACGTAGCCAGGGGGGAGCAGGGGGAGCGACCGCTCCCCCCTTTCAGTGTCGATTTTTTTTTTAACTGTCGTTTTTTAGCATGGTATTTTGTTTGTGCTCTTTTGATCTTGAATACTCGTCAGCTCCGTTAACTCGATTGTAATCGTAGTAACATTCATGCCTACTGATTCAACTACTTACTTAGTTTGGCAGATGCAATTAGCTAAATTTAGCTTATAGCCAATTACAAGCCTACAGTTGGCCACTGCGTAATAAAATACATATTGCCTACCTAACCGCACTCTATGGAATGTCACGAACTGTATGCACAACAACGTCGACAACGTTCGTTCTATAAGTCGTCCTAAGTTGTTGCACGAACAGCATGTTATGAAGCTAAGCTAGCAATCGTACGTGATACGCACTTCCTATAATAATTATTACACTGCTAATACACTGCGATAACGATATTTGTATTTAGGCCACTGCATATCTGGCTATATTACAAAATATGAAAGTTTATATTGTCCATCAGTTAAGTTCGTCAAATGTATTAAAGTCCAGACATTGGACAATAAACAAGAATCATCCTACTGGAAAAAATTGTAAAAGAGCACTATGTTTGTCTTTCAGCTATATTATGTAAACGAACATGTAAAAGAATTTAAACAGGAAACAAAATCTGCTGATAATGATATCATATGATCAGGGGCGTAGCCAGTATGTATAGGGTTACCATCCGTCCCGATTAATCGGGATTGTCCCGTTTTTGAAAGGAAAAGTGAGCGTCCCGGCCGGTAAGACAAATTGTCCCGATTTTCCCGGAAACGAATATACGCAAGTTTTTCGGATCAGACTCGCAATCGCCAAGTTATGTGTACATAAACAGCTCGTGAGCTGCTGTAGCAGACGACGACTCGGTATGGTAACCCTGTGGTGTGCGGGAATACGAATCCACGTGCGTCGTTGCGATAGAATTGAGTATAGTTACTGACGTGGGACGTTCAATGTTCTTCACTCATACCTGTTGAAGAATCCGGGACTCCTCAAGCAGATTAGTGGAGGGGACAAATATTCATGACTGAACTGAGTTTGAGTTGTGCTGTTCATTTTTGGATATTTTTCATGATGATGTAGTTGTGCAACCATGGTATT
Organism: Apostichopus californicus; assembly: GCA_020650975.1. Lineage (NCBI taxonomy): Eukaryota > Metazoa > Echinodermata > Holothuroidea > Aspidochirotida > Stichopodidae > Apostichopus > Apostichopus californicus. Next base: position 14,376 of record JAIPMN010011600.1, read on the forward strand.
AATTTTATCACCAGTCCGCATGGAGTAAATGTGGTGCAAACCAGAAATAGCATGAATTACATTTCTGAAATAGGCCACATATTAGGCAAACAAAACTAGTGAAATCAGCCTTAAATATTGCACCATTTGGCTTCTAGGTAGGTCCCAAATCAAAATTTTTGCAAAGGGGAGGGGACATCCCCTCCCATTAGACCGCTCCCCCAGATCAGTCCCACTTTCAGCTCAAAGAAAAATGGTAACCCTAAGTATGTAGCACTGTAGGCCCGGCCCTACATTTTTCTTCGGCCAAGTTATCTTTTTTTTTAAAACACTCATAATTCAAATCGATAAGCTTGCTGGACGAGTTTAAGAGTCTATAGACAGGAAAAACTATTGAAATGAACGTAGCAAGAATATGGCTAAATTAGGTGACCTATTCTTCTGTCATCTAGGCTGTCATTTCTATCGCGTGCCGTTTCATTCAACACTCTACCCGCCGAAAAAGACTAGGATCCGATCTTGTCAGTTTTTTAACATGTAGTTAAGAACCCGTTTACGCAGATAATATTTCAGTTGAGAAAACAGTTGAGAAATTTGCATCAGATGGCAATCGTCGGATAGCTTTCGCCTTCTCTTATTAGGCTAACTTAAACATTTACTATAGCTACAGTTGTATCAAAGACAACTACTGGCAGTGGCGTAGCTAGGTTTTTTTTGAGTGGGGGCCATGGGGGGCTGTTCTTTCTTGTGGGAGGGGGGGCGGAGGTTACTATCTAAGCGGAGCGCCACCTTGGTTGGCGCGGAGCGTACAGAGAAAATTTGAGATTTCAGCACCCCCCAGATCGCAGGAGATGGCACCTGTGAGGCAAAATTGCAACCAAAAAGATGTGCAACTTTGGTGACAGAAATGCAAAAAAAGTTTTTTCTCTTTCATGCTGACTGGCCTTGCCAACGCAGCCAGACTTTTAACTTGAGGGAAGTTGGCATCATTTGTCGTTTCAAGGTGTCAAGGCCTTTCTCCCAACTCAAACCCCTGTGGGCTACCGGAAGGTTTGCAGGATATGCCCACATGTGGACTTAAATAGCATAAGAGGAAGGGGATGGAAGACTAACACGCATCGATGTTTCGGTAATGGTCCACATTGGTGGCTCGGTGCTAATTATGCCATTTATTGGGTTTCTTGAGGCAGCTGTCATCAGAATCTGGGTTTTTGTGCCAATCGATGACCGATAACATGTATTGGTATTTAAATTTCTTCTTCATATATCTAGCAACACTCTAAAAACAAATGAGTGGATTTCATTCCATTGGAGTGATCACTCGGCGCACTTCAAATTAAGAGTGAAATTTAACTCTATTGGAGTTAACCCTCACTCCTAATATGAGTGAATATAACTCTATTAGGAGTTAAGATTTACTCCAATGGAGTGGAAATTCACTCTTATACCGGAATGTGCTCAGTGATCACTCCCATTGAGTGAAATTCACCTATGTTTTCATAGGAAAAAGAAATTTGGGGGCATATGCTACAGATAACGCCTGGCTACAGGTGATTATGATCCCGACACCTCAGCCCTAGCCGGACTGTTGTTAATGTCCAGACTACGGGGGCCAGTGCTGCCTGGAGCTTGTGCAGTTGTGCCCATCCGAACTCTCTGATTACTCGGACTACCTCCTACCTAGCAAGCGGATTCAATTATTCCTGCCTAGAGAAGGAACCAACATGCTGTACATGGAGTTTGAATCTGACAAACAAGAAGGGTCATAATTCTCCAATATGGATATTGTAGTATTGTTAATAGACTGATGAAACATTGAATTTGAGCTCATAACCATTGTATGTTAATCTAACAATTTTCAACTGTCAGATTTGATTAGCAGTGCCAAAACTATTTCCCAATTGTGGGGCGCTGTTTTTTTTTCCATACCCATTGGGCCTGGCCATGCGGAGCATCACGCACATATTGACGACAATTCATACCAAGTCTTTGCTATGACCAGCCTGAGATTTAAGACGAGAAAATTGTGTAACTCTATTTCCCAAATTA
>JAIPMN010011608.1:0-23172 GCA_020650975.1 Apostichopus californicus
AGAAGAAAATTAAGCCACAAATGATTCACTACCTTTCTGTCTTTCATATATATCATGTATTTGAACTTGGAGGGTTTACGCTTTTCTACTAAGCTCATTTCAAATGTATCGTAATTGATGTTATCATTGTGTGCTGCTTTATATTTGCATGAAGACGGTTAATTACTATGTCACGACACTTATATTATACTTTATTACATGCATACAGTGGCGTCGATAGCCACGTTGGCCACTGCCCTTTAGTGACAATTTTGTCCCCGGCCCCCACCCCTTTTTGTAGTCATAATTTGTGTCGTATGCTATACAGATGCGGAATGCATAATTCTTTACTGATCTACCGGAAGAAATTAAAAACCTTGTTAGTGCCATTAAGATTTTCATTTTGTTTATTTTAATGGTAACTTACTCTCATGAGCTTTTCTCAAATTTTCACTTATTTTTGCTCAGTCGATGATAACTTAATACTGACATTATTGGACAGTGCACTGTTTCATGTGTTTGATGACGGAAACTGATGATGGAAACTGAAGCAATCCCTTATTTAAAGTCCTAGTGACCACACGTAGCAGCCGACCAGTAGCCTAAGCTGTTGCCGATATATACTTACCGCAGATCCACGAAGAATATGATCCTAAATGTGATTAAGTGGACGAATTGATCGGGAATTAACGGTTATACTGTTAATCAGAGGATACAAAGGAAGAGGTAATCACGTGAACAGTATGATAGACGATCAGATGTCAGACATTTTAATTTGACTACTTAGTCAAGGATAATTGGGAGCAAAAAGGAAAAACCCTATCAAAGTCTTAGGCCGGCCCGGAATTGATGTCAACTATTTTTAATCTGTATGCAGTACTTCACTGAAGTTAATACCATAACGAATTATATTCCCGTGTCGTCACGAAACCGTTTCAGGGGGAGGGAGTAAAGTCAGTGACGAGAATGTTTTGAAGAGAATGTGTAAAAGTAAGTTGGCCTGAAGTTTCGATCCTAGCAGGATCTTCTTCAAAGGCTTAAAAAAAAAAATTTTTTTTAGTCTTTGAAGAAGATTTTTTTTAGTTTTTGAAGAAGATCCTGCTAGGATCAAAACGTCAGGCCAACTTACTTTTACACATTCACCTACACATGCTCTCTAATGGATAAGCAGTTTTATTCTAATTTGAAAGGTAAAGAGAAAGGGAAGGGGGGGGGGGGGAGGTGTCGGTGATGCGACAGCCTGGCTAGGTACAAATGGTCATTTTCGGAGGCCCGAGAAAGACATTGAGAGCCACGTCGAGAAATATGGGATAAAGAATCGCATATTCTAATTTTCAGTGACATAATTTTTGCTTTAGATGACAGCGGAGGTAGGGTCAGGCAGGATGTGAAAGTGTGTGTGTGGAGGTGGGGGCGGGGGGGGGGGGGAGTTAACACTCAAAAGCTTTCCATCCGCACACACAAAACTTAATTAACAAGTTTATCTAGTTATTAGCATATTGCATATTTACGTGTAGAGCTAATTAAAGAATTAATGTATCTAGGACTAAATATGCCTCAGAATGTACCAGTTAACGGGAAAATTGTTGGGAAGCATAACAGATCACCCAATGATATTCGGGTTCAACGCCATCAGAACCTCCTTTTATTTACAAAACCCTGGATCTCTTCCCTGGCACTATATTACTTTAGCATATTGCTTGCTACATCTTATGGTCACACAACATTAAAATTTTTGCTGCCGAAATTGAAATTTCCCCGACTCGATCTGAATGAAAGAATAAAGGTTTAGTTTAGCTCGGGTTACTCTCAACTTACTCTCCATTTGGTTGTCGTTTGAGTCTAATGGAGAGGAAACCATTTGTGACATGTAAGACAAAGCCTGTGTGATCTTTCACTTGCTGTTAACTATTCTTCTTGCCTAACACTAACACAGTAACAGTAACACTACACTCAGTAAAACAGTTCGTACAGGTTAGGCCTAAACAAGTAACAGTTACACTAGCCTTGGCCTACACAACTCCCTGCTGTTAATTGTTATCTCATTAGGCGTAAGGTAGGGACTATCCTACTCCTAGGCCTAACTGTAAGACCTAACATGCATGTTTTCTGTTACTTTTTATTCTGGCAGTCCAACTGACCTAGTTCTACAAGTTGTCAGGGTCATGTCATAAATGATCAACTTAACTTAAGGAGGCCTAGACTGTGTTACCGTTAGGCAATTATATTTATTGCTAATTTCCAGTAGAATAGGGCCAATAGGCCTACATGCAAGAGAGCTAACATTTAACATGAAGTTTACAAGGCTGACTGTGCAGGGTTGCCTTGTCACTTGTATCAGGCTGAAGATATCACAGGTGGTCCTAACATATGCCACACAGTACTGTATATATAAGAAAAGACAAGAAGCTCATAGTGCGCCTCTATGCTAATGCAAGGCCTCCCCTCCACCCCCCCCCCCCTTGAGTGTAATGCATTATCAATTATCCTTCCAGTGACTACAGAGGGTTAACATTTTTTAAAAGTAAAGAGTTTTTGGTGTTATTTTCTTTGATAAGTAAATTCACATCTTTGTTTAAACATATGTACAAATTTGTTGCAAATTATACACGCACACATCATGTAGGCCTATTTATTGTACTTGATGTATGTACACAAGCCTTCATGACAAAGTCTTAAATCCTTTATTTGTCTTTCTTTTACAGACCATGGAGAGCCAGATCAGTTTAATGCAATACAAGTGGAGTTACTCCAATCATTGCCAAGGGAGAAAGTGGAATGGAAAAGGTTAAAATTGAAATGTAGTAACTTGTTAAATAATCAAATAGACATGCATTATAAATCAAAACTGTCTAAATGACTTGATGTGTGTCTGGTGTTTGTTAGTTTTTTGTATATAATTGTACAAAGTATATCATCCAAGAACTGTATATGTATGTTAAACTGTTGTTAACTGTTACATAATGTATACATATCAATTTAGAGATTACATATCTCTGTGCCATTATGAGCAGTACCCATGAGTTTATTATAAATGTAGACTAAAAGCTAATTTTTTTAATACCAAAAATTTAGAGTGATAGCTGGCAGGGTTATCTACTCTCGCATTAATTAAGAAGACACATTTAGTGTATTTATCCAAATTGTTTGCTTTATTGAGGAAAAATATATTGAAAAAAAAAATGATTTTACTACAAAGTCCAAAACAAAGATCCCACCCATCAGCGTAAACAACTTGAAACTTCGAGATACTTTACAACGATAATTTTTTTCTTTTCCTCCAGATCATCTGATAGAGTCAAGATGATTCAAGTTGATGTTAATTTTGTGCCGTTTAACGCCGATCTTCTTCCTCATTACGATGATATGGAACACGCTAAAATGCTGCTACAGCTGCCGATGCTGCACGTTTACTTCACGGACTGTCCGGTAAGAGCTCGTGGAATTCCCCATTCAGCTTGAAGCTAGCTTATAAAAAAAGAGAACAGTGAAATATGCTATCGAATGATATATAACGAAGAAGGAAAAAAGAAAAAAAAAAAAAAAAAGAATTTTTGAAGAAAAAAAATTCTTTCTTCAACCCTTTTGATCTTCCAACAGGACACAGACGCCTACAGGATCGTCACCAAGGAAAAGATAGCTGGGTGGCTAAATTTGCTAAAGGAAAGAAAGATTGCAGATTGGATGATCGTCTTGGTGGAGCCGGCCAACCCCAGAAGGAGTAAATCAAAGCTTCTGCCCAAGTTTTCAGTCGTTGATAAAATCAAAAATGATTTCTGTGGAAGGCAGACTGAGAGGTGAGTAGCTCTTTTTTCTTTGCTTTTTCTTGATTCTATCTTTTTTGCTCTATCCTTGACTCTACATGCAGAGGTATTATTGTATAATATGCACAGTGTATTTGTGATTGATGTCGCTTGAAGGTGGTGGTTGCCCAAATATGACAGGAATACCCTCCTATGTCCTAGTAGTTTATTGCATCTCAAATCGTAGCCCAAAGGCCAAATTACATATGAGTAACAGGGAAATATAAAATCAAAAATAAAGGAATATAACAGTAACTCAATAACACTAAAGGTAGCAGAACAAATGACACACAAATAAATAAAAAATAAAGACAACCTACAAAATTACAAGGAAAATTCAGTAGGAATACCACCCTCCCGCCACCCCCCCTTGCTAATAAGCTAAACAATACGACTAACCAGGTACAAATACACCAAAATCATTCGTTTATAAGTCTACCCAAGAAAGGTATTGCACTATTTCCGTACCTGTTCGTCTTATACTTAATTTCCTGGTAGGGTGTGGGGTTTCTTAAGGACATGGCATGCCTGTTATGTGTAGCAGGGAAGAGCTTGGCATATCTATCGTACTTAGTACATGCTATGGCGAAATTGGTACAAAGTTCAACTCACCTATTTGCCGGCGACATGAGATCAGTGAGTCCCAAGGCCTTGGTGTACGATATGTCTTGAGATGCCTTCATACTGGATCTGGTCTTTTGCAAATTTTATCAGCTTGTACTGTAGCTCCAAGAAGGAACTTACAAACATCTTGAGAGTTTGCAGTATCAATCTTTGGTCTGATATCTCTCGATAAAATCCTCTGCAGATTAATCGTCCTCCACGAGCCGAACAACCCGGTCCCAAATAACAAGACCATGGAGTCGTGGGCCGGATTTGTAGGCCGTCTTCGACAGCTCTTCGTCACCGCTTACAACCGCACTTTCACCAAATACGAAGATGTCGTACGAGCCGAACGGGAGAGGCGGGTGGCACAGGATTGGTATTTCTGCAACTACTTTCTATTGCAGGTAAAAATGAGAACAGACGGGAAGGCCTGTAATAATAACAAAATTATGTTTGCTTTTTATATAGCGCTTTACACCAGCGATAGGTCTCAAAGCGCTCTACAGACGTTATATTACCCCTGGTCAATGATAACCTGTCTCAGAGACAATCCCTCCAGTCAGCAGCAGTTATATACTGCGCCCAATGACAAGTTACCTCACAGGTACCCATTTAACCCCTGGGTGGAGAGAGGCAAGTGAGATAAAGCATCTTGCCCAAGGACACAATGTAATGAACTAGGCAGGAATCGAACGAAAACATTTCTGTTTGTCAAGAAAGGTGTGCTGATGCGTTGTTCAGGGTTGGTGAAAGCCTTCAGATAAATCGGTTGTTTCTGCTTAGAAGTTGAACATGTTCGTGAAATATTCTGGCCCGCTTATTAATGTTTATCCTCAACTTGAATCATTAGAAATTCTTTTTTCCCGCTTCATTCAAAACCGGTTAACTTGTTAATTCTGCAGACGGTCAATCCGTTATCTAAAACTCAAAATTTGCTTGCCCCTCCCCTCTGGATATGCTCACAACTTCAATAGCAAGTTCTCTGGATACTCAAATTCACAACATTTTGTATTTTTCATGCTGTAATATAAAGTCTCACATTGGTTCACTATCTTTCCGCAGGAAGAACTCGCTCTGGCTTATGAATCGATGGGGATATACAAAGAAGCTCTGGTGCAATACGATGAGCTGGATGCTCTATTCTCACAGTTTATTATCAACTCCCAAGCTGGAGGTTTGTTTATTTATCAATTTGTTTACTTGGTTGCTTATAGTTAAAGGTCGAGGTGGTCCACAGGGCCGCCATGGTCTTGAAAGCGATTACCCTAACTTTGGATTAGGAATTGAAGTGAAATAGGACATAAAAACTTTTGGAAGGGAAAAGAAATCATATTTGCTTTTAATGATTGAATATATTGAAGTACCTTCGCATAGACCATAGACCGCAGAACCTGGGCTGGATGGGTGGGGGGGGGGTAGGGTTAGCTCTATCCTTCATTAGTGTATTGGTAGTTTTATTGAAGTTTGATTAGACAACAGTTTTGACAAGTTTCTTCATTCAAGTGATCAGACTAGTGAACCATGAGGAATAAAGTTACTCATAGCAAGATGTTTAGTGTTTGTTGTGCAGGCCTATAGCTAGGAGTTCTGAGATGGAGGGGCACCAACAATTTAAGGAGGGGCACCAACAATTTTTAGGAGGGACACCAACAATTTAAAGAGGGACACCAACAACTTAATGAGGGACACCAACAATTTAAGGAGGGGCACCAACAATTTAAGGAGGGGCACCAACAACTTAAGGAGGGCATCAACAACTTACTGAAGGACACCAACAATATAAGGAGGGGCACCAACAATTTCAGGACGGGCACCAACAATTTAAGGAGGGGCACCAACAATTTAAGGAGTGGCACCAACAATTTAAGAAGGGGCACCAACAATTTTAGGAGGGGCACCAACAATTTAAGGAGGGGCACAAAACTTGTGTGTGTACACACGATGCTGGTTCAGATGGAAACCTTGGTTCGGACCCTGGATAATTCTGTATTTCAAAGGAAACACCACCTTTTCATGTTTGTTGTTGTTGTACCATTTGTTCTTTTATCTTTCTGAAATCAGAAAAGGTTAGCTGGTTGTCAAACTTCACTGATTCTTGTAACTGCTGGGACGGACTGAATCTCTCCGACCCGGTCAACAAGGAGGCCAGAGAGATCATCAAACACGGGAAGCCTTCCCTCCTGGACCTCCGGAATTACCTCTTCGGTAGACAGTGTGCCCTCCTCTTCAAGATGCGGAAGCCCTCGGATGTCGCCGGCAAATCTTACGAGTTCATGCTCAATTGTGTTCAAGAACTGACCATGTTAGAGGTGAGCGGATGCATTCTGAGATTAATATTAATTAGAAAAAAATGAAATTATAAGACATAAAAAAAAATTAAATGCAGTAGTGGATCAAATGTAACAATCTGATGATACATCTTTCATAGTTATTTGAAATATAGAAACACTTGTTAACATCGTTATTAAATTAATGATTCATATTTCAAGGTACCAATGCCACCAGGCAGTGTTGCATGCTGGGTATTTCTAACCTGCGTGGAAGTTCTCCAGAAGTACGAACGAATGAGCGTCCTGTACAAGCTGGAGACGCACTCTCACTTCACAGCCAATTTATGGGCCTATGCACAAAAGAAGGTAATGGCAATTTGACTTGTGTATGGCATTATGTATGGCATTACTACACACTAATTGTGTTGATGCAGTGGTATTGTTTACCGATACCAACTGGAGATGCACTGTGTTATGATGTATGGCATTACTACACACTAATTGTGTTTATGCAGTGATGTTGTATACCGATACCAACTGGAGATGCACTGTGTTATGATGTATGGTATTTACTACACACTAATTGTGTTGATGCAGTTGTATTGTATACCGATACCAACTGGAGGATGCACTGTGTTATGATGTATGGTATTATTACACACTAATTGTGTTGATGCAGTTGTATTGTATACCGATACCAATTGGATATGCACTGTGTTATGATGTATGGTATTTATTACACACTAATTGTGTTGATGCAGTTGTATTGTTTACCGATACCAACTGGAGATGCACTGTGTTATGATGTATGGTATTTATTACACACTAATTGTGTTGATGCAGTTGTATTGTTTACCGATACCAACTGGAGGATGCACTGTGTTATGATGTATGGTATTATTACATACTTATTGTGTTGATGCAGTTGTATTGTATACCGATACCAACTGGAGATGCACTGTGTTATGATGTATGGCATTATTACACACTAATTGTGTTGATGCAGTTGTATTGTATACCGATACCAATTGGAGATGCACTGTGTAATGGTGTATGGTATTATTACACACTAATTGTGTTGACGCATTGGTATTGTATACCGATACCAACTGGAGATGCACTGTGTTATGATGTATGGTATTATTACACACTAATTGTGTTGATGCAGTGATGTTGTATACCGATACCAACTGGAGATGCACTGTGTAATGGTGTATGGTATTATTGCACACTAATTGTGTTGATGCATTGGTGTCCTATACCGATACAAACTGGAGATGTACTGTGTTATGACGTATGGTATTATTACACACTAATTGTGTTGACGCATTGGTATTGTATACCGATACCAACTGGAGATGCAATTTGTTATGATGTATGGCATTATTACACACTTTAATGATGTAACTGATAGTACACAATACATGATGTATGTTTTACTGCACACTTTAACAACATATGTTATATTACACACTTTATTGATGCATATTATATTAAAGTAGCAACTGGTATTTCTCCTTGGAGCATCTGGTTATGTTTCTAATGTAGTATTTAAATGTCTTGTAAAATAAAACTGAGTTCATGATTTATTGTAGGTATAATTGCAATGCATTTATGCCACAACAGATGTTGTAATACCTCAAGTGAGCTTTTTAGTTTGCAGAATAAAACAAATACAACCCTTTCAGAGCATATAATATTACAGAGCCTATTTTGCAAAAGGGTAGATGTTATTTCATCAGCTGCTAATGTTAATTACCGGCTAAATGCACCTTTTCAGATGAGGAGAGGGAAAACTTTCATTGCAGTCATCAAGATTGCTGTATCACTCTCTTGTGTGAAGTGAAATAAAGTTATGTAATTTATTAAATAAAATGTATTAATCAACCACTTTAATCCAGTTTTGTCCCTTCATTGATTTCATTCATCTTTTCGTTGAAAGCTTGCTGAGCTTGGAAACCTCTGTGGGCTAATGCCCAACCAGAATTCACCATCCTCGGACCAGCTGAACACGGTAGTTAACCTCCTGTCGGGGATGGGCAAGTCATCACCGGCCACTCAGGTCGAAAACAGCCCGAACCAGAAACTGAGAGAGGCCCTGAGTTCGACTGCCGCATTCAACAGGCATTACTTGGTACGTATTCCTGTCAGCTTTTTTTTCTTACCAGTCTCTCTGTGGGTGCTGTGTCCTTCCTTCTGGAAACGTAGATATTTACAGCAGTCTTGGAACCAACAGAAATAACCCGGTGTTGATGCGCGTTCGGAGGGTGGGTAGATCCAGAGACTACCGTGAAGACTTAATCGTCAGAACATGTATTTGTATGTATGTATTTTAGATTCTCCTGCAAGCAGGAACTCGCGAAGAAGCCTCATTGGCTTATCAAAGCCGCAAGCTGACCGAAGTCAGTCTCTTACATTCATATTTAATGTCCATGATTATGCATTGTCAATTGTCAACAACTCTGTAACTGGACGACATACATTAATCTTGGAGTGACTTGAACCGGGGACCTTATGATTGGAAGGCACCGGCGTTAACCACTGAGCTAACACTCCTTTGGAACATGTCGTACTGTTTCACATCCATCATGTTTATTTGGATTAGCTGAACTAAAAATACGGTAATTGAAGTATGATTTTAGAACAAAAGAAGCGGAGGTATAACAAATCAGATATGACAAAGTGAAGATTTGTCTGGTCCAACCTCTTATCTCAGTTGCCTCTTTCTCATCTCTTGTTTTTCAGGAACTGTCTGAACTAGCCATGGGCAACTACAAGCACATAGGAAGGTTACGTTCTGTGGCTTTGATAGGAAGAGAGCTGGCCCAATTCTATCAGTAAGCAAGCTGACATTTATATAACGATATAATGTCACTATAGCCAGCACCGTGGGCGTTGATTTAGGGTGGGGGGGGGAAGTACAGATAAGGTTTAAGTACTTTGGGACTCATCTTCACCTGGTGAAAGAAATATTGGTTTGTTTGAACCTCCCGTTTGTTGCAAACATAACAGCTCCATACCTTTGTATATCATCATCCACAATCTTTAGGATGATAAGGCGAATCCTGTTAAGGCAGATTTTTTTGAAGTCCAGAATATATTTAGATATTTTCTATTAATAAGCAATACTTGATTCAGATTTAAGTCTTCTTTTTTTTTTCCATTTCCAATTTTAAAGTTCAGAATATATTTAGATTATTTAGATATTTTCTATTAATAAGCAATACTTGATTCAGATTTAAGTCTTCTTTTTTTTTTCCATTTCCAATTTTAAAGTTCAGAATATATTTAGATTATTTAGATATTGTCTATTAATAAGCAATACTTGATTTAGATTTAAGTCTTCTTTTTTTTTTCCATTTCCATTTTTAAAGTTCAGAATATAATTAGATTATTTAGATATTTTCCATTAATAAGCAATACTTGACTTAGATTTAAGTCTTTTTTTTCCATTTCCAGAATGAAGGGAGACCATCAGAAAGCAGAGATGTTTCTGGAGGATGCCCTGAGGTTATACGAGAAAGAAGGATGGAGGACTCTCATCTGCGACACCAGGCAGGAGCTCGCGGAAAGCCAAAAAGAATTAACAGATCTCGAGAAATATCCTTTGAAGAATTCAAAACAATAAGTGATAATTTTTTTTTTCTGGTGGGGTGAAAAGGAATCTGCTACAGTGAGTGAAAAGGGGGGATTGTCAAGTTTCAGTTTAGCGGTAAAGGGTTTCTCCTAGTGCCGATAGTCGACTCTTTCTAGCTTGTAGTCGAGTAATCGCAACTTCGGTTTCGAGTGCGATCAATCGAACTTCCAAAGTGTAATCACGACTACTGGCCATTAATCGATTACGACTAACAGCACTAGTTTCTCCACAACCTGCATTTGTATCCTAGGACTTAGACTCTGGTCAGAAATTAAGATTCTATTACGGATTATTTACGGTTTGCAAACCAGGAAATGATACCTGTCACTCGTCTTTCGTTGGTTTTGAAAAAGAGAAAATAATTGTGATGCTGACCCTTGACCTTGCCAGGGCTTTTAAGAAAAACATCTGGCTCCAGGTTACAATCCCATCCATCCAGTAGGGTCTTTTTGCTTTTTAAGCAGAAGTCTCGGGGGTTCAGATCGAAGCAACGACGGACCAGCCTGCATGTTAGGTAGACAGGCCTTCACGCTCTTCGGGATTGGTGATTTGAATCGCAAGTGACTCAGAACATTAACCACTTGTGAACTTAGCTCGAGTCTCCCGAACTAGTTAAAAACAAATCTTGTATACTGTAGTGAGTCCGATCTTCTGAATTTGTCCTTTACGTCAAGCAATTCTTGCGAGTGTGTTTATGTACGATACAAGTATTTCTGTCGGATTGTGATACTGCGTTAATATCGGCTGGTGTCTCCAAAAACTTTCCAGGCTTCCTCTTGTGAAGTTGTGACAAGTTGGGAGGTCCTGTGATGCTGTTCCTACACCCCCCATCCCCCCCACCCCACCCAACTTTTCTCACAAATTAGTCAGATGTAGGGCATGCTTTCATGCCACAGATGCCGACACCATGAAACTAGACTATCGGCTCTGTTATACGATCAAATTTTACCATCGTTTTGCAATCGTTAAAATTTCTGCTAAACCTGCAGCTTTTGTTTACCTTAATAACCTGTTCATCACATATATTCAAACCTGCTGTTTCCTCATGGGAGATTCCCTCCTGGAGGAGGAAAAGAAAAGTCACTATTCCGAACAAGTCGCGGAAACGGCCAAGGAAATCTCTGCAAATTTCCTCAGCGGTGAGAATTTTTACTACCAGTATGAGTCTTAACTTGTAGGAAGAAAAACATAATTTTGGTTTACTCAAAAGTTTTAGAAAGCTTTCTCATTTGCATATAATCCCAAATTTTTTTTTAGTACATTTTGATATTGTTTGCTTGCTCTTTCACTGTATTATTTTGTTTTTTGTCCCATTTTTTTTTCTTTGCCTGATTTGGTAGCGAACAGGACTTGCTTCTGCACTGAGCAGGGCTACCCTCATTAAAGATGACAATAATAAAAAAAAATAATTGGGGAGGACATGGGTTTTCTCTTGAGGCCACCAAAATCCTCTTCTAGCCAATAATCTCATTGCTCTCTTTAATATTTTTTCGATCAAAATTCTTTGCATAACTTCTCACGCAGTTTTCTGCATATAATTTGCGTATCTTTCTTTTCTCTTTTGACAGGTGACGACGAGAGTGAAGTATGGATTCCATTTCAAAGTAGCTTTGGTCTGATGGGGATCACGATCGTAGATAAAAAGATGTCGTGCTCTCGAAACGACGAGGTCAGACTCAAAGTTGAACTATTCAGTAGACTTTCTTCACCAGTCACTCTTAAGACAATCAGCCTATGCTTCCAAGACGAGACACCTAATGATCCCGGAAGCCCGGTGTCGAGTCACTCCCTCACAGGCCTGTCTCTGAGCTCCTTGGAAAGACAGAAATCCCAAGACTCGCTGGACTTTTACGTCGTCAAGGACTTGAGCTGGTCCAATCAGAGGGAGATCGTCCCGGACGTCCAAGCAGAGGTGAGAACCGCAGAAGGTACGAAGAAACAGATAGCTCTGGTGACGTGTAGAAACCTGTCTGCTATCTTGAGACGTCAGGACAGCTCAACGTCCTGGGGTAAAGCGAAAGGCCGCATAACGAAGGACGCTTGCTCCGAGGCAGCCACGTTGAACAACGTCACACTCGATCCCGGCCGTCGTAGTTTGGAATTTATATTCAAAGTGAGTTTTTGAACGAGAGATTTGCGTGTAACAACGTCTTGCTCGAAAGGAAGACACTGGCATGGTCCTTTTTGGGTTAATGTTTTAAAAACACCACAGATCATAATCTGAACAGTAATTGACTTATTTTCCAGTACATTATGAGTAACATTCTGTTTACATGAAATATCTTTGTTAATAGTCGTGTCTGGTTTTGTTAAATTTTATTTGTTGAGGTTTAGTTTTGGTTAACTCCTTCAGGTTTCATTTCCTTTGGTTTGGTTTTAACTTCATTTCAAATTCAAAAATGTGTTCAATTTGTATTGGATCACAACAGTTAAAGACAACAGTCTAATTTTTTTTTATTGTTACTAGTTGAATAATAATTTGCAATTTCTTGCGATTTATAGAAAGCAACCAAAAATATAATTCGGACCATTGTCATCCTTACACATGATAAGCTTACTATATGGTACAAAAACTTTACAGTTACATGTTGTGTTCTGTTGCGATGCAAATTGTAATATTCACACATAATCTAAGTCAAAGATCTTTTAGTTAACAACCACTGAGCTCTTACTGGTGTGTGACTTGTTAATCATTCCAGCCAATCCAGAAAATGTTGTATTTCACAAAATTGACAAATTTGCATTACCTTCCTTGGCAAATCTTTGTAAATTATTTTTCCCGCTTAAATTTCATTATTCTCTGCGAAAGTTTGGTGAACTACAGTGATGGTATATATTGCCAGGTGCATTATTTTTGTCCTTAAACTAATCTGTATATTACCATAACCAGATTGTAGCAAAGCAGATGCCAAGTGAAGCTCTGACCAACAGTAATACATCTTCTGATAAATTAATTGATTGACTGATTGATGGATTTTTATTTATTTTTTTTATTTTTATCTGTCTTACGTAACAGTCTGATGAGAATGGTCAGTACAGAGCCAACCAGCTAGTGTTAGAGCTGATGGACGGAGTGTCATATCTCCTTAACTTGGACACCGTAAGACCAATGGTGATTGAGGTATTCAGCCCCGAGCCTCAACTGACCGTTGACATCCCCGATGGTAGGTATATATTTTTTTTCAGACAATATTCAAATACCCTTCAAAATTTCAAATAATGCACTACTCCTATCTCAGTAGTGCATTTTGTAACTCGTTTTTGTAACTCGTTTTGTAACTTGTTTGTTTGTAACTCGTTTGTAAATTGTTACTTGTAACTTGTTACTTGTAACTTGTTATTTTGTAACTTGTTATTTCCTAAATCTCAGAAATAAAAAAGAAGCTTTTCTCTCTTTCTTCTTCATGGTCCAAGCAGAACTGTATGCTGGCATTCCACAAGAGATTAATCTCACTATCACCACCGGTCATCAGATCCTCACCAGAGGCGATTCGCTGCCTCTCAAATCCTCCGAGGGTCTCTTCATCCTCCCGACGGAACACGAGACGTATGCCGTGAGGACAGAGGGCGGCAGATGCCACCTGCAATTCCTAGAGGATGTAGACTGTAACAAGGACATGGTGTATCCTGTCATGGTGATCTCCACGATCGGTATCGACTTAGAGGATGGCGGCGATGACGAAACCATCAACCACATCGGACAAGAATTGGAGGTGTGAATTATTTAACGATTTTTCAGTCACTTTTGTGAAGCATAAGTTACTCTGTTCATCATTTCTGAAGTGTAGTTACTTCATTCAACTATAGGGGGAGTATATCCCACACCCTTCCCCTCTCCCATCCTCTCCCTCCCCAACATCCCAAATCTTTACCAGGCATGTATGGTACAAAGTGGTGACTACAGCTCAGCGCCAGAACGATCATCACTAACAATGACGGTTTGAAAGTGAATCAGATTGTTAAACAATAGATATCTTAGAATGACTACAAAAGTGCCAACACCATTATATGTACTAGGTAAAGGAACTTATCTTTTAGACCCAGAAGAATTTCCCATCGTGGTCCCATCAATTTTCCAAGTCGGTCCATTGTCAATGTCTGTAACCATGTCATAGAGTAGACCCTCCATGATAATTCCTATTTTGACAGCTATATGCCTGTATGACTTTTCTGCTCTTGGGATTGGAAGAGTCTGGGAGGTCTGGGCCCACAACGTTTATCCACAGTCACAGTGTAGTTGTACTACATCTGTCAGTCCTTATAGTTTGTATTATGTTTAGTTTCTATTTGGTCTCTACGTCCCATCCCTCCCTTTCATTTGTCTCATCGTTTTATTCCCCAATCTGATGATTTTCAGCTGGAAGTACCGTGTCCGTGGCACGAGACAGTGACGAGGGCGCTGCACTTCCATTATCCGTTCACGGTAACTCACAGATGCAGAACTATCAAGACCAAGTGAGTTCAACTTGACAACAGTTTTTTGGCTTTATAAGTTTAATATGAATCATGTTTGATATGTAATATGTACGGAAGCTTAAAAGTGCCATCGACCTAAGAAAACAATTGAACATTTTGCAGAAAAATGTTGAATTGCTCAGTTAAAGCAACTGAGCAATCCAACATTTTTCTGATTTTGGATAAGATATTATCTTGTTATCTAAACAATTTACTGAAATATTTCAACTTATGGGGCAAAGTTTTTCTTATGTTGATGGCTACTTTTAAGCTTCAGTAAGTATGTAATATGTGATATGTTTAATATGAACCAAGTTTAATATTAACGATGGAGTCTGAAGCTAGTTGTTGTGTTGAATAAAGATTGCGTTTTTTAAGCTATTCCGTTTTGAATATCGTTCATGCTCATTAAAGAATACTAAGAACATTCCAGAGTTGACTCAGTGTCATTCGTGGTGTTATCTAGAAGGGTTTGTTTCCTGGAGGGTTTTGGTTGAACTGCCTGGTGTAATCAATGAAACTCTGAGGCACAATGGAAGCTCTGTGTATTTAAAATGAGATTGCCTGGTGTAAGTCAGTGCAAATCTTCTGGGGCGCAATGGAAGATCCATGTATTTAAAGTTGAAATTGCCTCGTGCAAGTCGGTGCAAATCTTCTGAGGTGCAATGGAAGCTCTGTGTATTTAAAATGAGATTGCCTGGTGTAATTCAGTGCAAATCTTCTGGGGTGCAATGGAACATCTGTGTATTTATAATTAGATTGCCTGTTGTAAGTCAGTGCAAATCTTCTGGGCGCAATGGAAGAACCGTGTATTTATATTTAGATTGCCTGGTGCAACTCGATGCAAATCTTCTGGGGCACAATAAAAGATAAGTGTATTTATAATTGGATTGACTGATTTAAGTCGATGCAAATCTTCTAAGGCGCAATTGAAGATCCGTGTATTTTAAATGAGATAAATGGTACAATATGAGTGAATATCAACGTTTGGGATAGAGTTTGCAAGTGACAATTTGAACCTTAATGGCAGCTGTTAAAATTGATGACATCTTTGAAGTGAATGATAAATGATTCCTTGTTCTAAACCTTTCTCTTGTCAAAAGTGAGTGTCAATTTAGTGAGTGTTTCTTCATTTTCATTTTATCCCTTACTCAGTAATGAATTAACTTGAGACAATCTAATGATGAAGTCTTGAAAGAATCTGTGTCTCGTGGCCAGGTATTACCAACCCGACCAAGCCAAAGATTCCTTTGTTTTTCTCATAAAAGTGGTGTTTATCTGTCTGTTTTTCAGGAAGTTTATTCAGATATCAGTGACCAATATATCAGATGCAATCATCCGACTCTCTTCAGTGGACCTAGAAGTAGAAGATGTCAAGTCCGCAGATCTGGAGCAGATCCAGCAACCAGCACCACAGGTACGAACGGTTATGGTCCAGCCTCTCAGAGTAGATGCAAAAGTTATCTCAGGCAAATATTTAACCAACCATTAAACAGCTATCTATTGGTGTGATGAAAATAATTTATGCCGACCCAGTCAGTTTTGAGCTATGCAAATAATTTCCTTCCTGAGAGAAGTATCCATTTACCTGAGTATGGCAATAAGTGCTTTCCATTTCTAGATTTGCCTCTCAGCAGTTGCCTTTGCTACAATTATCTTGGCTTCAGATTTTGTTGTTTGAGAGTAGAGTCATTGAGGTTCGAAAATTTGTCCTATGGCATTGTTAATTCACCTAAACTCGATCTATAATGCATTTTCAATAGGGTAAGATGTATCTTGTCTTTTTTATACTTTTACAGATTGTCGGACCGAAGCAAACACATTCCTTCGTCTGGTCTCTTCTCGACGTGAGCAACTCGAGCTGTAAGAGTTGTCTGTTTGAATTCGCGTTCACCTTGCGGACTTGCCCCTCCTCGTCTTCCGAATCACCTCCAGAAGGCAGAGTACAGTATGTCTTTGGTATCGCCGATCTTAAGGTGAGAAAACACAGCTCATCGTTAGTGGCAGATGAAGGGTGGGAGCAGGGGGGGGGCAGTGGCGGAGCTAGGGGTATTGGTCAGGGGGGCGAGAATGGTCTGTAGGGGCACTTTCGACACTATCTAAGCGGATCGCCACCACAGGTTGGCGCGGAGCGTACAGAAATTTTTTGAGTAAAGATACTCCCTAGATCGCCGGAAATGACCCGTTCCAGGCCTTGCTAATTTGCATATAAACGAAGAATAAATAGGTGTCGTCGCCATTTTGTCAGAAAATTACACCAACAAAATCTGACAAATGTCAATAGGTATTTGAGAGCGCAATAAAAAAGTCAATAATCGCGAATAAGTAAAAAGAGGTTAAAAGTTGAAAAGGTCGCCAGCAGTCCATTTGAGTCCGTCAGGGGGGGCATCCTCCCCCTCTGACTGTATGAACGCTCCGCCACTGGGGGGGGTAGTGGCCTTTCCCATCCTCAATCACGTTGGGTATGTGTCAGGGGCGTACCTTAGGTGGTATGGGCCCCTTGGACAAAAGTTGTCATTGTACCCCTTCCACTAGGGTCAAGATTTAACAAATATCTGATTACAATCTGTATCTTATATAGATAAGGTCCACAGTATTGGGACAAAAGTTGGTTTTTTGCAATGGTACTTGTGTTTAGGTGACTATATCTTGCTGAATTTGCTCTGGACCCTCGGGCAGAGCCCAATTGCCCGACTGGTCAGATTGACCTAGGCTATGTTATCCTAACAACGTCCATCCCAACCTAACCCTAGGATCTCTCAGGACTGGTATCATTTCACTGTTAGTAGTACCACCTCTCCTACAGACTCGCAACTAACATGATCTGGCTGTTAGGTAAGGAAAAGCAGTGCAGATTTATCAACATCTAGATATTTTGCATATAAATGCCCAGGTATCATCTCTAGAGCATCGTGTGCAGTACGTCTCTGGTATCGCTGACATTAAGGCGAGCGGACATCCGACGAGTACAACATAACGTTTGGGACACCAACGTAAAAATCGGTATAGGTACTAGTGTCCAAAGAAAAATGGAACCAAATATCCAAATTGGAATCATACTTCAAATCTTGCGACTCTGTTTTCCCCTCTTCAACAGTTTCAAATGGTAAGGAGAGGATGGGACTTTATTTCTCAGCTTCATTCTGTCGTTTGTTTCAACAGACAAAATATATCGTATCGTCCTGCGTGACGCCCGCCGATGGGAAAGAGATCTGTTCGACTGGGGAGCTGTGCAACTTCACCATGAACATTGAGAGCGTGGACGAACCTACCGCCGATCGGAGGTCACTATTGTACGAGATACAGACGCTGGGCTTGTGGGTCATGTGCGGCAAGAATAAAGGCAACGTTGCCATGACGGCAGATTCGAAGGTGATGACAGTGGCGTTGGAGATATTACCGCTAGTATCCGGGTTCATCCCACTGCCGGACGTGAAGTTCAGCGAATACCCCGAAGGTATCACATTGTTTCAAGTACTTTCTCGTATTAGTTTTGGGTAAATATTTGGCAGTCTCATAGCAGTGCACGTCTTCAACCGGTTTAATATAAATTTTGTTCACATGTCATTACTAACAATGTGGTAACTAGTAAGACAAAATATGTGCCGTCATGGTGCTTCTATGTACCACTAGCTAAAGGGAATTTCAAAGAGCAAATCTACAATGATCTGCTTCTGTATCTCCTTTTCATTTTATTCCATTTTTTGCCGCTGGTTGTCTCTCATAACAATATTCCACTTTTCACCACAATCACTGAAGTTTAGTTGTGCAATGGTCTCTCTAAGTTCCATTAAAAAATCTTTTCATTTAAGAACTTGCCGTTAGTTAATATAATGCTTAGCAGTAACTGACACTTCAGCTTAAATGTTTATGCAAAGTGTGCTAGCCATTTCTGTTATGAAACAGTGGTAAAAGTAATATAAGCAGTGTTGCTTGTTCAAAAAAACAGCTGCAGAATTTCTTAAGATTTTAGAATAAAATATCTGTGTTTTGTCTTTATGACAACAACAATAATTGCACTGTTTTTATTTTATTTTTTTTACATGACAATAGCAGTAACTTTTAATACTGTTTGGTTTTTATAACAATAACGACTTCATCCTCGGTTTTGACAGACTACCAACCCGAGACTGCTTCTACCAATCCACAAGAAGGTTCCGGAGACAGTAGTACGGAAGTAGATCAAATGAAAATGACCAAGATCGGCCACAGACAGACTCCATGGGAAACGGAATTACTCCCGCTGGATTCAAACCAAGTCTACTACAAGAGCAGGGCGACGCAAGTCCACGTCTTCCCGGAGTTTAACGTCAGTACCGTAGAAGTGTCTTTATCTTAGTAGGGGAGCGTGGTGGCCAATTGGCTAAGGCATCGAATTTGTGATCTAAGGATTACAGGTTCGAGTCATGGCCAGATCATTGCGTTGTGTCCTTGGGCAAGGCACTTTATCTCCATGGCCTCTCTTCACCCAGGTGTATAAATGGGGACTTGCGAGGTAACTTGTAAATATAGTTTTGCACCCTATGGGAAGTCCCCCGGGGGACACATGGTTGTGGTGCACTGTGGTGCCCCAGGAGAGATTGATTGAATTGTGCTCACTTTGGTGTGTAGGTGTGACAAGTTACCAATGACCAGGGATTAAGTCGTAAAGTCGTGTGAGAGGGCCTTGGCCTTGAACAAGACTGTAAACCTAAAATAATAATAATAATTATTAACATCCCTTGGAGGCTCAAGATAACACTATAAATATCATTTTATACCCCAGGGTGTTACCCAAAAAATATTCCACCAACTTCTTAAGTTTTTTTAGTTTTTTATGTTATTTCTACCAAACCCTTTTAACAGTAGGTTTTGGACATCAATAAAAGGAAACTTGATGTCAGAATTTTGTGTCTTTGAAAAACAGAGGCTTATCCCATGAACCTTGTCATGAATGTAAGAATGTTGTTAGAATGTGTATCATTCTCTTCTGATACCCACCAAGCAGTCTTTAAATAAATCATAAATTTGTGACAGGATGTGCACAATACTGCCGCAATAATAATAATAATAATATTGAAGATTTATAAAGACTCGCCTGTAACCAACCATGAACTTATCGAGGGCTGTTTTGTAGGTAAGAATGCCGTCGTAAAAGTTCATGTCGGTTTATAGCTTGATGCTCTTCGAAGAGATCCTCTGTCCACGAAAGGTGCGTGGAGAGTAATCCTCTCATCGTGTTTCGTCCTCTTCTTTACCGCATCATTATCAGCCTTTTTATCATGTCTAAATACCCACTATTTGCCAATTATCGGTCTTCAAATATTTGTTAAATTTTCAGAAAGTGATTAAGAATTGCTGAAAATCTTTATAAAGTCATTAAACTATCCATAAGCCATTGTCAATATTGATTGGCCGCGGCGTATTTGTGATTCGATGTGAAGTTAATGTAAGCGAGTGACAATTAGAACATTCTTCTGTGTGCGTGTTAGAATATCGATATCTCAAACTGGGTACAATAACAAACCCCATTCCGGGAGGAACACATGTATTTATTATTGACAATTGTGTCATCAGTAGGCCGTATACAGAACTTGCTGTAATGTGAAAAGAAAATGATTCTGCAAAGGTCTGACGAGAGAGGGGTTAGGGTATAACCCTGTAGTCAAGGGAGTATAACCTTGTGGTCAGTTAGGGGGCCTAACCCTGCAGTCAGGTACGGGAGTATAACTCTGTGGTCAGTTAGGGGAGTATAGCCCTGCAGTCAGTTAGGGGGGTATAACCCTGTGGTCAGCTAGGGGGTATAACCCTGTGGTCAGTTAGGGGTATAACCCTGTGGTCAGTTAGGGGGTTATAACCCTGTGGTCAGCTAGGGGGTATAACCCTGTGGTCAGTTAGGGGGTATAACCCTGTGGTCAGTTAGGGAGTACAGTATAACCCTGCGGTCAGTTAGGGGGTATAACCCTGTGGTCAGTTAGGGGGATATAACCCTGTGGTCAGTTAGGGGGTATAACCCTGTCATCAGCTAGGGAGTATAACCCTGTGGTCAGTTAGGGGTATAACCCTGTGGTCAGTTAGGGGGGGTATAATCCTATGGTCAGCTAGGGGGGTATAACCCTGTGGTTAGTTAGGGGGTTATAACCTTGTGGTCAGTTACAGGAAATCCAACAGGACACTCTCATAAGATCCTGAAGGTAGAATATTTGGACATATAATGTTACCCCTGATAGGGAAACATCATTCTACATGCAGTTTTTTATATTAGCTGTTATTGATCTTGGCTAAACCTTGTGGACGTAACAGCTACCAAGCTTTATAAATGTATCTGTGAGTATCCTAGATAACATATTAGCATAAGTTATAGATATTTGTAACAAATTATGGCTTTTAACATGTGCAATAAATTATAAAATAAACAAAGTTTTTGCCTACAATGTGTTGGAGTGAGCAGAGTAACATTGGAAACAGTGTCACTTTAAGTATTGTTAACAAGAGTCCATTGTTTCTTATATTCAGCAAATGTTTGAGTGTCCAGGACCCCAGGTAGTCAGTGCCTGTGGAAGGATGGGGCGGGGGGGGGGTGGATAACGAGAACTATTAAATTGTCTGCCACCACATTTTACCTATATATATTACACGTTTTTTCGAATAATATCCATTGCTTCACTTTATAATCACAATTTGTGTAATTGGAGAGGGAGGAGTGGGGGGGGGGGGGAGAGGGGAATGGCCCAAAAAAAAACATCTGACAAAACCAAACCGAATGACTATCTTTCTTCCACAACATTGCTTTACAATTTCCATAAAGAAAATGTCACGTGACAAACTTTATACAATTGTGATACCCATGTTTTACACCTTAAAGAGAATCTCTATTAAATCCATTTATGAGGAAAAGAAATACTAATATAATCTGATTACTGTACTTTAATCTTTAAACTATTTTCCCCTAACTAACATTACTGGTTTCCATCTTAGCCCCCCCACCCCCAACCGCATTCTACCTTAATGAATATGAAAAATAAAACAGTACAGAACAATGCTACCACTAATGTTCCCATCTCTGAAACGGATAGAAAAGTCAGATTTTAATGATATTTTATTCACAAGGTACCACTTTGTGTGTATGTAAGAGTGTATGTATGTATGTATGTATGTATATATGTATAACCATATATTTATATAGAGGTACATGGGATAAATTGATCATAATTATGCAAAACTTCTAGCAAATTTCTTAATAATTTCAGCTAAATAGTCAGATGATTTTATTTTACAAATAATAGAACAGTGTCACATCAAGAATTCATGATAGCGTTTAAGTGCGAGAAGCAGAATTTAGGAGAACCTTTTCCAATTGCCACGACATTTTTTACAGCTACGCTGAAACAGGTACTCGGACTATTTCAACGCGACTAGTATCAACGTTTTAACAACACCCAAGAGGGGTACATTGTCCTTACATCGACAATTCAAAATATTAAAAAATATTAAAAAAAACAAAATCAACAAAATCAACTTGCACCAAAAGGGTTGCATTTCTTATACGACATTGGAGCAGAGTTATTTATGAATTTGCTTTAAGCAGATGTAATCGAACTTGACCAAATCAATTCACGTCCATAACCGATATTAATATTCCAGAAATTAAGTATGCACCAAATTAATTATGCAATCACAGAAATCGAGAAAAAAAGGGGAAATAATTATTTCTTTATTGAATACCATAAAAAAAATATTGAAATGAAAATAATTCATGATCCTATGTCTAATAATAAAAACAATCAAGAGAAACATCTTTAATTACCTGATGTAATTTAAAAATGTTTGGCAACCGATTGTAAGATGACAAAGAGGTAAAAATAGTTACCTTGAATGCATTACAGAATCAGATTAAAGTTATAAACTGTCATAAATGTATCATGTTAATATCTCACAAAAAGCGCTATCAGCTCCATGGAAGGCATGACATTAACGTAAATAATGTATGTAATTTATGAATATGAATAAATGTCTTTATTTTCATGAAATAAGAATTCTTACTTCTTACACATCGTATTTTACGATTGTACTATCAAAATTAAAGCTAAAACTATCACGATAGAATCCTAAATATATAATATACTAGCATTGTACTAAACTTAAGCAAATGACTGTCATTATATAATAGAGCTAGCTATGACTAAAACAAAATAAAAGGGGTGAGCTTTTGTTTTCTACGTACCCTGCTCAACTAGCACACAAAGTATGGGGAAGAGAATGATATCATATAAAAGCTAGGCTCTCTTGAAAGCCATTTTACAAGATGAAGCTGACATGAACGTAATTACAAAATAGCTAGGATCAGCAGATCATATACGGAGCAACAAAATATCGAACTTAGGCTCTCCTGACAGACGGCACCTTGCAAAGATCACACTGATTTTTTTTTGGGGGGGGGGGG
>JAIPMN010011613.1:0-19083 GCA_020650975.1 Apostichopus californicus
TATTCCGGCCATTTGATTGGTCAATTGCTCGTCGATTACATGCAAAATCCGCTCTATTGCACTCTATGAAATAGAACCATGGGTTATACTTTTTTGATAGCACTTTTTTCAATGGTAAGAGAGCAGAGAAACCTGTCTGTTCAAAAGAATCTGTTGCATGAGTGCATTTTACATCCAATTATATCCAAATTTGAAGGTGTTGTATAAAACAAATAATGAATGGTTTCCATTCGTGCAATAGTGCAAATATTTCATTCGTTGAAAGATGTAATTCGTTCCATTCAACTCGGCTGCGCCTCGTTGAATGGAACATTCCATCTTTCAACTCATGAAATATTTGCACTATTGCACTCATAACCATTCATTATTTATATACTATCATCTATAGCTTTAAATATTTGAATATATCACTGAAATGAAAATTCTTTCTTTTCGAAAGAAGTGAAGGAGAGTGCGGGCGGTTGACTATGCGGTTGACTATGTTGACTACGTCCCTATGTATTTATCGCAACAACCCTATACATATTTAACTCATAGATACCTGCAGTGCTCTAACCTCCCTCCCCGCCCCCCCCCCCACCCCGCCTTCCCCGGGTACACTAATTTAGTACGTTCGTATATGCCTTTATGACTATAGTGCAAATTAAGCATTTTGCTGCATGGATATTTTACTCATAAATACCTACTATGACTGTTGTAGGATATGGGAGCCTAGGCTTATAGCATCAACCTCTTTTTCTCTCAAGCTCGAACTAGACCTGGTTATGTAGGCCTATACAACAAGTAAGAAGAGGATGTTCCTCTGTTATGATGAAAGCAAAGACATTTATAAGGCTAATGGAGTCAGTGATCGATATGGACAATTTTAGTAATGCAGAAGAGGTGACGGAGGACCAGTGAAGGCAGAGCTACCTGCTAACGGTGATTCACTTAAAACACTCTTGTTTTGCGCGTCAGCAAATTGGCTGTAAAACGAACGTCTTATCTGGCGAGGTAAGAGAAATCTATAATTTTACACGCAAACACGTTGCAAAATAGATTTCACCTTGCTTCTTCACTTTAATCAATTTGAATGTATCTCTGACCTTGGATTTTTTGGTGGTTTGATCTCAAAGTACATGTCTTACACCAAAGTTTAGTCTGAGGTACTCTTACATTACAGTCGGGATATTGAAAGTCAACCAAGCAATACAGAACAGCCGTTATTAGCCAAAATGGCGTCACAATTCGAAGAGGTTTCGTGCCCCCAAGCAATCACTGGTGAATCTGTCAACGACAAAATTAACTACTTCCGTAACTTGTGCGGTGGATGATGGAAACCTATAAGTAGGCCCCGACGGGAACTAGTAATAAACAGCCATGCAGTTAGTTACTAAGTCTACCGTATGAGATTTTGAGAGAGTTCAATGCATAGCAACTTAGCGAGCTTTGGATGAGAAAAGGAATGACCCACACTGAATGTTCTACATGCGTTATAATATAGTCTTTGGGATGATTGCAAACTACATGGGAAACTTTTCTTTCTTTCCTTCTTTGAAAGGAAGGTTAGGAGAAATGTTTGAACAAACCTTTCACCACAAAGTCTTTCTTGATTTTGTTGACCAACTTTCAATACTAAAAATAATTACAGAAAACGTCTTCGAGTCACATGAATGTAAATTAGCTACTATAAATCATACAAAACCTATAAAATACATGTACGGTACACATTCAGTAAAATGTATGACGAATTGCATCATTTGATCTATGTAAGTGGAGAAATTCTTCAACTATATCAAACGCTAGGGAATTTTCCGATACGGTAGCCGGTACCAAGAGGGAATAAATCATTGATTTCTAAAGCTACAATTTCCGGGATCGCGGAAGGAAATACTGAGTCGTATTCGGCGGAAAGAGGCATCACTATGCGAATCACGCTTCGTCAAAAATCGAAGACAAGAATTAATTGACTAGGAATAAAGTTAAATTTGAATTTGCAAGACATCAATCAACATTAGTGTGAATATCATACACAGTTAACTGAGAGATATGACGAAACATTAACTGAGCCTATTCACATTACAATTTAGAAAACAATTTATATGAAAATATCACAAGAAACGTGTATCTCATTTCGAACAAAATGATCTTTCGAGGTGGATGATACCTACCCGGATTAACCAGTATAACTATCCTTGTTAACAGAGCTCTTCGGTTTATAGCTCAACGTACTATAAAGACAACATAAAATAACAGATACCAATGGTATACGTGCCTTATACGTACTCGAGAAGCACGAAGTGTTTAGAAATGTTCATCTTTGCAAGATGGATTATTCACGAGTTTTGTTACTTACCGTATTTCAGTCAAGCCTTAAACAGGATGGGAGCATAATCCATTGTCTTATCCACACTAAAATTCCCAGCGTGAGTATTTATCTAGTGAAGAGCTTCGCTCGGTTCTTCTCCCTGTAACACTAACACAGAGAGATATGGTTGTTGCTAGTTTTCCGTGTAAGCCATTCTATCACACACAAAGCATATGTCAGCAATGAATAACACAAGTTGCGCACATGTGTTATCAACCGTACACAAGCTTCCCTGCTCCTTATAATTACTTCCCGAGGAATGTGTGAGAAACACTCAGGTATGCAAAAGGACGAACGATGTCGTCTTAATTTCGTTAAGCGATCTCGCATCAGCTTGGCGACCAATCATACAGCTAATTGAGGAATGAATATGCATTTAATCTATATAAAGTGGATGATATCTACGGCTGTATAAAACACATCAGGTTGAGGTCGCGCGTCCCCATTATTGCTTGGTGAGGGTACGTATACTAAGCCAAATTTCTAACTATAGGCCTATATTTTCAAAAGCTTTAAAGACATTGTTTCACAATCAAAAATAAACTTAATCTCATGTCTTATAACTCGTTTGTAAATCAAAATTTTCATGTTCAATTTTGTTTAGATTCCTTTATTGTCACGTTTCTAACTAATTCATTAATGAAACCCAAGCACGTTAACATCAGTTATATACGAGGTTTGTCTTTTCGTTAAAACAGTTCAATTATTTGTTAATTAATAAGATTACCAGGTTATGTCAATAAAAAAAATCCTCCCGATTTTAGAAAACAAAGAAGGACTATGATAAATAGACTAACATCTTGATATTCGTTTAAAGTGTGACTGCCTATCCAGATGCGTTTAGTCACTCTTGTGAAAGTACTCCGACAAACTGCCAAGTCTTTTGTACATTTTGCGTACAGCAAGCCACGTTACCAAGGTAGCATCATAGGCGTAGGAGACCAATTTGATTTGGGGGGCTGTAAAGTGTTGCCGAAAAATATAACAACAATTTTTCGCGCGATATCATATAGACATGAATCGGTTATAACATCGCATGCCAATTACATAAGATTATTTGCCGTGTTATTACCCTTCCATATTGGTTAGAATTATTGGGGAAGTCGGTACAATAATAATGATAATAATGATATAAGTTTAACCATTGAAACACACATTGCAAATTAGATTTCTTTCAGTAGGTGCCCGAAAAATTCTAGCATATTGCCCGAATTTTTTCAAATATATTTGGTTGGCGGGCTGCAGCCCCCCCCCCCCATCTCCTACGCCTTTGGTTAGCATCATTACGTTTTATAAGCAAACTATAAGTTCATACGATAATAAACATACTCATCCACTAGGAAAACAGGATAAACTGGGGGTCTCCAATATCAGCTTTTTACAAAAGAAAATATCACTTACGAATGACTTCGGATTTCGAATTGGGCGATGTCTTGTTTATACGAAGGCTTAGCTAAATGAATCTGAAACAAATGTTGGAATTTATGAAAAAAATAACAATAAAATAATAGTAGGCTGGACTGAGGAGTTGAGTAATCATGAAAGGAATATGTCGAATATATTTAAAAAACAACATTGATACTTTAATGTTGATTGTTCCCTTTAGTATGTTTCAGTTATACAATAGAACTCCTGTCAAAGTCACATAGCCAAATTAGTACATAAAAATATACATTTGCTGGTATACTGAGTTGTTACAGTAATAAGGCTATCATCAAAATAAAATGATCATTTCATGCAGAATAGGCCTATAGAGTTTTCTGGCAAAAGAGACATTTTGGAGATATAAAATTGTTTAAGTACCGTTTTGTGAAACACCATCAATCTTCCGATTTATACAAGGGACTGAGAGTACGTGTCTCTAGTTATGATCAAATTAAATTTCGCCTATTGTTTTGCATTTCCTGGTGTACAACATTCAGGCCCTTCCATCCATTAGGCTTTGGCCCTCCATTACGCTCAATCCGGGTCTGATCATCATACTAATGATGATCCCGTATGTCGTTAGACAACCTTATTTCTCGCGAAATAACATTACCTTGCCGGAATGACAAAATATACGGTAGCTTGTATTTTCTAATTAAAACATCTTCAAAAATTGTTCATTAATTCCTACTGTCAAACACAAAGGAAGGCTTTATCGAACATATTTCTGTGATGTGATGAGGGTCGGTTGGCACTAATGGCCCATCTTACCATAGCTCCCAATTCAATGGAATAAATTACATGGATCATTTATGGATCATAGGCGGAGAGTATAGCCTAGTGGTTAACGCCGGCGTCTCCCAGTCATGAGATCCCCGGTTCGATTCCCCGCCGACAGCAATATGTGTCGTCTGGCAAGGGTGTTGTTGTTCAATAACAACTTCCCGACATGGACGTTAAATGGATGTGTGCCGAGAGATTGGCTTCGGTCAGCTTGCGAGTCTATAAGCCTCCATGGCTTCTTTCGCGAGTTCCTGCTTGCGGGAAGATCACATATACATACATACATACATACATTTATGCTGTCAAGCTTCGTAGTAGATACAACGAACGATTCGTTAGCTGACGTTAATATTGAAACTCCGAGTCCAAGACGCTAATTTGTAAGGCTAGTTGTAATACGATGTTGCAATCGCTAGCTTCAATTTGCACAATGTGTTTATGTAAACAGCCATTGCATCACCAGCGTTGAGCACATGTACCTGTACAGTTATGATTACAAAATAAAATGCTTGTACACCACAGTAGTTAGCTGTAGTGACTCGACAGTAATCTCGCGGTAAGAATCTTCGCCAGGCATTTCCCATTTAGCTTACCGAAAAAAAAGGTAAATTTGAAATTAATCCAGTGTATTCGAAACGTACGTTTGACCTGGATGACAGGGAATAGGTCACGCCTAATGAAGCTATTGTACAAAGTCCTATGCAGCAACAGCCTGGCCTATTCTGTCATAATCATAGGCTAATTGATTTTTCGTGTAGCCAAAAATAGTACGCGAAAGCGTCAGTGCAAATTGTTGTCTGAAATTGAGTTAAGTGTTTGAAAGACAGGATGCTTTCAAGAGTAACTTCATTACCAGCATCGCAAGCTGCGAGACTTTGCAGGCTAAATAATTGTGGAAGAAATAGTTTTATTGCAAAACGTAACAAAATTCCAACATACGATCGCGGAATTGCTACCTGTGCGTATACTGTGAGACATTTCTCGACAGAAAGGCCAACCTCTTCATCGTTGCATACAGTTCACGCCACCCGTTCAAGTTACTTGTTTTCACAGTCACCTTTCCAGAGCACAAACTCTCTGCTGGAAAATCCGAGTAAGTGTTTGTTGAATAGAAGCCATCCTAAATTTCCAACTGCATTAAGTGGGTCGAGTAGACGTCTAATTTGGAGCTGGAACGGGGATAACAGTAACGGTGGGAATGGAAGCGAGGATGGGTCTTCTACCAATGGTGCATCTGCAGGAGGGAATGCTGGTGATGGTCAAGATGATGGGGGATCTGGAGGCTTTCCACAACCCCCAATTGTATCTCTCACACCAATGACGGTGCCTGAAACATTTTCACCTGTACCTGTGATTGCTGTACCAAGGAATCCAGTTTTTCCAAAATTCATCAAAATCATTGAGGTAAGAATTTGTTACATATTTGAAGATGGAAGCTTCATGTTTTTTGTATGCAATCCACAAAGTGAGTCATAACACTCTGTGGAATTTTCAATTAAAATGTAAAAACAGAAAACGAAACCAAGGAGAAATGGGTTAAACTTTCACTTCAGGCTTAGCTGTAACTTGTAAGCTACATCAAACCAATGTTTAGAGATGATATGCATGTGGCCTACAGAGAATGTTACTATAAGAGTATACATTCTGTTCATTGTGCGAATGTTCCAGGTGTGATTTATTTACTATGTATGATAGTGATACATGTTTGTGTTAAAACTAATCAGGTGACAGAAGACCTGGGAGGATGAAATAAGGTATAAAATTAAAAAAAATTCTGTGACCAATTAAACAGTATATAACTTGAGTTAAGAATAAGCAGTCAGGTGGTTGTACCAGATAGATATTGTAAAAATTTAATTACATGGGTATCAAAAAAGGTGTAAATATAACATATTTCCAGATCAGTTTACTAGCGAGTATATACCTGACTTATGTGCTAGTCTGATACAGAAGTCGCATATCATATTATTCGATGACCTATCACCGATATATTAAACCAAGAAATAGATAAAGGCAGTGGCATTTGAAGCAACATATTGAAAGCTACCATCTTGGGCAGTTGTGGGGTCAAACCTGATTGGCTAAAGTAAGGTGGGATTTTCATCCAGGAGAAATGATCTTCCAAATGGTAAAAAAAACTCTGAAATGAGTTTAAAGTATATATAAATTGGAGAGCCATCAGATGAGAAGTGTAAGTTATAGGCCACACTAATTTTGGAAATATTCTAATGTTTACATTCAGGTTAACTTCCTGAAGCCACTGACAATATGCACAAACATTGGATTATTTCTTTGTTATAAAGATTACAAATAAGCCTCTAATGGAATTGATTAAGAGGAAGGTGAAACTGGCCCAGCCTTATGTAGGAGTCTTCCTGAGGAAAGATGAACAGTAAGTTTATGTTTATCTTCAGTTCTTAACGCAACCTTTATGTGTCTTCTAACTTCGCATACAACTTATTTGCTAATTAATGTTATAGTTGAGACAAATAAGTTGATTTCCTGGAATATATATACTGCCTTGTGATCTCTCATTGCCTACACATAACATTATCACGCTTGTTACAATCTCACATCCTCAAATTGCTTATTCAGTTCAAGTTTTGATATGTAAAGATTAAAACAGTTTTCCTTTAGGTTACATTAATTGCTTCCACCAATTAAGGGATATTGTGGCCTTAATGCGGATGCATTTTGGTGCACCTTAGTCATATTGAAGGAAGTGACATGTTTTTAGGTCTAAATATACAATTTTACATGATTTTCTATTTTCACAGAGAAGATGTGGAACTTGTGAAATCACTCGATAACATTTACCCGATTGGATCCTTTTCTCAAATTCATGAGATGCATGACCTTGGAGATAAGTTGAGGATGATTGTGATGGGCCACAGAAGGTATGCTTATTCTTGTATGAACATACCTGTGGATTTATTAGTTTGTTAAATGCATATATTTGTATACATTATAAGCATCTGCATTTTAGCCAGCTGTAATATTGATATGTAACAGATTCGAAGGTAGGGAAGGAGGGGGGGGGGGGGTTGCAGACATTTACCAAGATAAATATTAGATGGTTTATAAAATTTGCGGCTTTAAAATTAGCATATACAACACCTGGAGACTCTATCCTTAATGTACAAGGTATTAATGTAGTTGTTCTTCTTCCTTCAGGGTAAAAATTAACTCAATTCTTGATAACAGAGAAGTCATGTCAACAGACACACCTGAAGAAAAGACAGATCCAGAGAGTGGAGAGACAGAATCATCTGTGACGGATGATGGTACAACTGTCGTCGAAGAGCTTCCTGTTCAAGTCCTGATGGCAGAGGTTGAAAATGTCAACCATCTTCCATTTGAGAAGACTGAAGAAGTTAAGGTACTGTTACACTTTTAGCTATTTAAAAGTACTGCTCGGGTTTGTTGAATTTGGGAGCACTTCATCTTTCTTTACATTGAGGTATCTGTCAATCGCTGTTAACTGGTGAATTTATTGATGTCTCCGAATGAATACAAGGATATTTTACAATCATTTAAATGTTGTTTCTTTTATAATATCAGATATCAGAAGTCTGTT
This sequence comes from Apostichopus californicus, assembly GCA_020650975.1. NCBI lineage: Eukaryota > Metazoa > Echinodermata > Holothuroidea > Aspidochirotida > Stichopodidae > Apostichopus > Apostichopus californicus. The sequence goes on from JAIPMN010011613.1 coordinate 8,133, forward strand.
AATAATATATAGTTAATATCTATATCATCTTCCATCAATAGTTTTGAAATCAATCGAAGAATGTTTATTGGAGTGCTTTAAAGTATTAAGAATTGACATTATAATGCTAAAATTTCCATTCAGATATGTCTCTTTTATCAAACCAATTTGCTTGCTTGGAATAGAGAGATAATTGTTTACAGAGATATAAAATAAGTGTTAAGTGTGGGAAGGGGGTTTGAGGTTAGGGCAGTGTACCCATTAGAATTGAAGAAAAGTTGTAGATTTTGTATATCAAATTCTAGTGGTGTCTTTCTCTAAAGCTGTAATCCATCATTCTGCAAGATTTTTGTTCCTTTGAACAGATTTTTAGGTTACACCATTTTTTTCACTGTCAATTTGCAGGCACTGACTGCAGAAGTTGTCAAGACTATCAGAGACATCATAGCCATGAATCCACTTTACAGGTAGGTTCTGACATATTCATTAAATCATCTTTTAGAAGTCTCTCTGGTATCAATTATTAGACCTTTGAGAATTGGTTTAAGTACTGTTATTGATCAAAATTATAAAGCAAGTTGTTATATGAGGTGATAATTGTGTTAATGGTAGGTTTCAACATGTGATGGTTTTATGTTGTGTAAAAGTAAGTTGGCCTGACGTTTCGATCCTAGCAGGATCTTCTTCAAAGGCTAAATGACAAGTAACAGTAACAGAAGGGACAAAAACAAGCACAGAATACAGACAGGTTAATGAGCATGGTGAACACAAAGAGATAGATGTAAGGGAATTAGTGGACAAGGGATGGAGAGAAGAAAGAAATGTTATAACATGAACAACATAACCTACACTAGTACATACGTGCAACTTACTGAGCATGTTCTCACTTAGAAATAAAAACTGAATAAGCTTAAAGCTTCGATTAGTTGGAGAAAGAGTGATAGCAGTAGGCTACATTGCTGAGAGAAGTCGGTGTAAGGGTTTACATACCTACTTTAATTACCACAAGTCATGTAGAGAAATCATTTGAAATGCTCGACTGTTGCATTAATTTGCTATAAAAAGAAAACATAGTTTATCAGTCACAGGGGTACGTGCAGAAATGTACTTGTGCTTTTTTCTCACCCTTCCAGAGAGTCTGTTGCTCAGATGATCCAGGCTGGGCAGCGAGTGATTGACAATCCAGTGTATTTGAGTGATCTTGGTAGGACAAGTTTTATATTTGATGATATTTGTTACTTGCTTTCGCCAGATATTAACTCACAAGACATTTCAAGTGTCCTGTCCCTTATATTCCATGTTCGCTGAGTAGAGAACTGATTACTCCCTCTGTACATTTTGTCATATCAAACTGAGCGCAACTTCCGGAACTGTCATGTTACCTCAAATTTTCTTATCGACTCTGAGCTGTTTTGTATAGGAAAGACTTCTTCTCTTGTCAGTGCCCAAGAACCCATGTACTGTAGCAATCATTGACGAAATGCGAGGGACAATGTATCATGTACAGCGCTTTGAGATTTTATTGGAAAGCGCTTTATAAATAGCACATATTATTATTATTATTATGAAAGTTTTGATTTAAGCTAGTTTGGTACATCCAGTCTGTTGATTTATTCCAAATTAATGTTCTTTTTATGTTAATATTGGAGACCATTATATTTGTAGTGATGCTTTCTTGTTCAGCTTCCTGCATTCCTTACCTTCACCAACAGGTGCTGCTCTCACCGGAGCAGAGGCTGCTGAACTGCAGGAGGTCCTGGAGGAGATGGATGTAAGGGTTTAATTAATTTTAGATTCATTTCATCTTCTCTGTTAACTCTCATCTGGTTCACTCTCATGATATAATACATGCAGGACAATTGGAAGATTTTTTACATTACCTATTTCTAATCTTTTGACATTTAATACTCCGTAAATATCGAACAACTGCAGTATGACACATGTTTCTTTATTATAAAATGATGACTTTGCACCAAAGTTGGAAATTTGTTATCTGATGGTCTATCAATAAACAGTCATCAGGGCAGGCCTCTTTTCCAAATTTTACTTTTGAAACAAGGTCAGAATTTGACAGCGGCTGAGAAACGTATTAGCACACACTGTATTATGTTGCTCTCAGATGCTTTTCTCAATCTAATGGAAAACTAGTGCTTATGCAATCAGCTTAAAGGTAATAACTTCCATTTTCTTGGACCAGAGTTTGCTTGAAAATTAATTAAATTTAAGAACCATGTTATACATATAATACTAAAGATAGTACTTTATGTAGGTTGCCTAGCCTACTTGGGCTGAGGATGCTTTTACTACTAGCTGTTAAAGTGCTCTTTAAAATCTTCATCATATCAAGCTGTAATAACAGATGAAATTAGTTTCTGTGAAGAATAGATACTTTGCAAGTCATAAACAAATGGTTTTTATGGGAGACTGTACTAAATCCAAAGATTTTGCTGAAATTGTCCTGTCTTAATTATTAGTGATAATATTAAGCTATTTTAAGAATTGTGTTGTACTAAGAAAGTACAGGATAAATGTCAGGATATTTGAAACCCTTTATAATTTCTCCAATTTAAATTGTTCTTCTGAGGTAAATAACATTCCCATTTCCATATTTCTCTGTTTGTAGCATCTGAATAACCAACATGTGAACATACAATTCTGGGACATTTTCTTTACTCCTTTTCAGATTCCAAAGAGGTTGCTGCTTGCACTAAATTTGCTGAAAAAGGAATATGAACTGAGCAAACTCCAGCACAGACTTGGAAGGGAGGTTCGCATAGATTTTGTGATTTGGAATTATCCATTTAATGCAATGGGCTGTAGATCCCATATTTTATTTGCTCATTTGATTGTATAATGTATTGCAGGGGAAGGAGGGCAAATGGAATGTGGATGGAGGAGAGCAGGGTTGGGTAGGAGTATTCAATTGTAAGGAAATGCTAAACTTGTACTGGGAGAGACAACTGTACTCACATTCATTGGTAATACTTTTAGTAAATCAATATAATTTCCCATTGGGGTGGTGTCAACATGGTCATTTTAAAATGTTCTGAACCATGAATGGTGTGTTCTAAAAAAAGTGGTTTACCCTTTAACAAGTTATAGATTTCTCTGATTTGTATCTTCTAGGTTGAGGAGAAGGTCAAGTCCGCACATCGTAAGTTCATGTTACAAGAACAGCTGAAGATAATCAAGAAAGAATTAGGCATCGAAAAAGATGACAAAGATGCAATAGAGGAAAAATTCATGGAGAGATTAAAGGTATGATGATAAATGCTAGAACAACTTATTGAGGTTTAGTGTCAAGGATAGCTATAAAGGTACTCGAGGTAGCTTGTAACAGTCTGAGCAGAGGCACACATAGAAAAAATGTGGCAATTTATCTGTGGCGGGCAGGAAACCCCTATAAACCAGGTTCGTGGAACCTTATCCTATTAATACAAATGAATAAAAACATTTCATTGATTTGCAAGATTCATTCATGCCCAATCCTGATTTTTAATGCAAGTAGATAATGCTATTCATCTGCCGGCTTTCCTTACATATTCTATTCCAAAACTCGTGTTGAGAGGAAACAGAATTGAAATTGATTTTGATGTCAATTTACTTGTAGGTGAGTGTTGACTTTAAGCTTCAGAATATATGTGTAATTTATGCAGCAGTGATATTTGTTTTGGTTTATTTGAAACACTCAAATATGAATATGCATGAGTTTTCCCCATCAGCTTTGGATCACTATAATGGGGGCAGCATACTGTTGAATTGAAATACATGCTGTATCACAATACAACTGATAAGCACCTGCTCTGCAGGTAAGGTAGCTAGCAGCTACCTTGTATGGCATTGAGTAATGAGAAATACTCACCGATGTTCAATTTGTTACTATCTTTAAATGTGTGACCGTTGAACGGTCGCACTAGTAGCGTTGCGTCATGTTTCTGATAATCATTTCCACCATCTCAAGATTAATCAACATGAAAATATAAGTAGGAAGCTTCTAACCTTACCAGCAGCTCCCTGGTTAATTATTCAAATGAGCTACTACTCTGCCAGTAGCTCCCTGTATAAATAATCAGCTCTCTGGATGAATATTCAGTTCCCTTCAATGAAATTTACATTCAAGTCATTTGGCTGTTCCTTAACAGGATAAAGTTGTTCCAGAAGCCATCATGGAGGTCATAAATGAGGAGATGAAGAAATTATCTTACCTCGACAACCACTCTTCAGAGTTCAGGTAAGCCAAGTATGCTAATGCACTCAAATACTAGTTACCTAGACAACAGTTTCCCTGTGAGTTTAGGTAAGGTTCTTATACGTCTGCAAATGGTATTGCAATCTAATTTCCAAATAAACATATGTTAATGTTTGAATTCTTCTCTGTAAAGACATAGTAGCCTCAGCAACTGTTTAATTTTTTAAGTGACATTTCAGTGATTTTAAACAGCTTTACATTTTGTGATTCCAGTCGAAAATTAAGCTCCCAGTTCAGAACAGTTCAGAAGCTTTCGGATTCAAGCTTTGTTTTCAAATGATTAAGTAACTTCAGAGATTATTCTGCTAATGAATAAAGTGCGTGACTTCAGAGATTATTCTTAATCATTTGAAGTGCGTGACTTCATCTTAGTGCGTGACTTCAGAGATTATTCTGCTAATAAATATACTGTGTGACTTCAGAGATTATTCTGCTAATGAATAAAGTTTGATACTATACCTCTCAACAATGGAACAAGATATAAAGCTTGCATCAATGTATTTCCTTCCACAAGCTCTTTATAATATATTTTGAGATCGCAGACTTCATCATTGCTTTATGTTAACCACTAAAAATGTAAATAATACTTAATAATTACTTTCCATTTGAAGAGCCAGAAATGCATGAATATTTAAACCCAAAGGAAATCTTGTTTCTGAGAATATAATTTAATTTTCAGTTTTACTTTCAGCAGTTTTCTCTCTGCATCTTCTCTCTGACACTGATCTATGATTTAAGTCATTGCCTTTCTTATCCTCCATAACCCCAATTATGACCTCTACAGGCACAGTGCTTGAATCTTGTATTAATGCATGTGTTTTTCATCAACCTTGATATGACTGGTCTCAAACACACAAGTAATAAGCTCTATATTGATATTAAGGTTCTTTCCCACTCACCAGCGTTACTCGTAATTACCTCGATTGGTTGACTCAGCTGCCCTGGGGAATGATCAGCAAGGAAAATCTGGACCTTGAGAGGGCTGCAGAGGTCCTTGAAGAGGACCATTATGGGATGGAAGATGTGAAAAATAGAATACTGGTCAGGAAATTAGTTTTAAAATATTTTAATTTTGAAAAGCATGCATTTAATTTAAACACTTCTTGTAAAGATGAATTGTAAAAGGGAAAAGGCCTTTGTGAAAAAAAGGAATGCACTACAAATGTCTGTACAACACTTAATGTATATATAAACACTCACAACTAGATATTTTTAAAGTGCACTTGTCATGAAATTAGGGTAGTTCTTTACTTCTAGAGCCCAGCTTAGATAGGAACAGTTTCAGAAATGAATGGAACTGACAGATCTCCTGGTTAACGTAACCTTCAGTCTATAAGTTTGTACAGGGTAGAGTATATTTATATAGTAGTTGTAAATGCATGAAGGAAGGAGAGCATTAACTCTTTGAGTTGCACAACACACTTTTCTTAATCATCATAATGTGTTAAGACTTAGTTTTCCAGTTTTTGATCAGGAATACTGTCATGAATTGTGGACTTGGCCTACAATGTACTCTTTGTAACTTTGTTACCTATCATGGTTTATTTCCTGAAATTTTCTGAAACTTTAAATCAGTACATAAACTGTTGGCTTGACCAAAATTTTTTCATCTTCACTCTCTAAATATAGCAGCTATAATTTTCATAAACAGGAATTCATTGCTGTCAGCAATCTCAAAAAGTCCACACAGGGGAAGATTCTTTGTTTCTATGGACCCCCTGGGGTGGGGAAGACCAGTATTGCTAAATCAATTGCTAAGGCAATCAATAGGGATGTAAGTATGATACTTGATTGTTTGAAGTTTTGATTTCTAAAATTATTTTTTGGTTCAAATTAATGTTCTAATTAATGTTAATGTTTTGGTTTTGTTAGAACAGATATATTTGGCTAGTCAGCTGTCTGTTTTTTTTTTTCATTTATATATAGGATTAAATTTATACCTGTTTGGTACCAAAGGTTTAAAAAAAAAGGTTAAAGTTGAAGGTTTACAGTCTGGTATGAGGTGAAGGCCTCCTCACACGACTTTGCAACTTAACCCCTGGTCTTTGGTAACTTGTCACACCCACACACCAAAGTGTGCACAATTCAATCAATCTCTCCTGGGGCACCACATCCACGTGTCCCCCGGGGACTTCCCATTGGGTACAGCCACAAACCGACGCACACAACTGTAGTTACAAGTTACATCGCAGGTCTTCATTTATACACCTGGGTGAAGAGGGACAATGGAGATAAAGTGCCTTGCCCAAGGACACATGGCAATGATCTGGACTTGATCCTGCGATTCTTAGAGCACAAGTGCACTGCCATAATCACTTGACCACAATGCCCCCACAAGGTTATTACCATTCCCATGTTATAACCCGATGTAGCTGAAATGTAACATTCTAATTCTTAGTTTGTTGTTCTTTATGTTGCTGTGTCTTTGGGGACATGATCATTAAATTGTCTGGTGACAGGGTCTATTCTTCAAATTTTCATGAATAAGCTAGACTGACACTTTCTGTCTTCGATGTCAAGTATTTCAGATTTAGTGTTGGTGGAATGACAGATGTTGCTGAAATTAAAGGCCACAGGTGAGCTTTTCAGTTTTCTTTTGAGGTGATGTTAATCATATTGCTATCAGTTACATAGGTCATATCCCAGTGCTTTATAGCAAATGATGTTCTGTATTTTCAGAACTAAACTGAACAAGTGGCAACTTTTGTGCATAGATTCAGCGTTTAAATAATGATTGGAAAACAGCTGAGGAAGTCATGGCCAAATTAAAGCAAGACATTGTTTTGAGTTAAGATACAGTTTGTTCATTTCTTGTTTATGAGAAGTATTTCATATACTAATTTGATAGTACGATACTTGTCAATATTGGATAATAGCTAACAGTATTGGTATCAGTCATGTCATTTTGGACTGCTTGCTCTCATCTAGTATGTTATTTTTCTTCTTATCAGACGAACGTACGTTGGAGCCATGCCAGGCAAAATGATACAGTGTTTGAAGAAAGTGAAAACTGAAAACCCTCTTGTTCTTATCGATGAGGTGAGAAAAATTTAGGAGAGAGTCGGTGATAACGGAATGTGCAATACAATTTCAATCATGTCGCAGTTTCAACTTGATTGAAATTTTGTTGAGGTATCATGTGTGAAATGTACAAAAGGGGATCATTGGATGGGTGAGAAATGGGTGCACAGGAGGGGTGGACATGAGGAGCAATTGAGGTGCATAAATGGGGAGCACTGAATGGGGGGGGGGGGAGGGGAAGGCCAGAAAGTGATGACACAAAATCATCCAAAACTTTTGGAGATTAAACTTTTCCTCATTCTCACAAGTTGAAGGCAAGCCTAAGCTGAAAGTTATAGTTGTACTGTAAACAATGATTATGAGATACACAGTATTTATAACTATGCTAATGGAAACACTTCTGTATTCCTTCAGAAGTACTTGATTTTGAAAATACATTTATTGGTCTTTTCTTCTCTCATCATTATTATTCATCATTATTCCTCTCCTATGTTGTACTTCATTTTCTGTACAGGTGGACAAGATAGGGAGGGGTTACCAAGGCGACCCGTCATCAGCGCTGTTGGAATTGATGGATCCAGAGCAAAATGCAAACTTCTTAGATCATTATTTGGATGTAACTGTAGATCTATCAAAAGTAGGTCACATGTCTGTCATACTCACCTAGGGATGTAAACATTGCACTTTTGTACTACCACCTAGTTACATTGACCCTAATCCCTCCATGCCTACCCCTAGTAACATTGACCCCAATCCCTCCATGTCTACCCCTAGTTCGTTGACTCCAATCCCTCCATGCCTACCCCATGCTTCCCTACCTCCATGCTCCCCTGCTAAATTCTAAGCCAATGTATCCTTTATATTATAATATATAATTGTATATCACAGAATAAACTAAGAATTGAAATATATGGCTCTTTATATTTTCCTTATTCTTGGTCAGATGAAAGTATTAGGTACATCAAACACTTGTATTCCAGATCAACATTGAGTACTGGGATTTAAAGTTTTGCTTGCTATCACTGATTCAAAAACATGTAGTTCAGTATATTCTCATAAGTATTTTGTATTCAAGTACACTGTTACCATCTCACTGATAATAGCAATAAATAACAATAATAACAGTAAAAACAGCAAATAATATCAATAATCAAAACAAATCTGAAGACAGCAATATTTCAGAATCACTGTTTGTTTACCTCTTTGGTACAGGTGTTGTTTATTTGTACAGCTAATGTAACAGACACTATTCCAGAACCGCTGCGTGATCGAATGGAGATGATCGACGTATCCGGTTACGTCGCTGAAGAGAAAGTTAATATAGCAGACGTAAGTCATCTCTTAATTGTTTATTTTCACTGACAGGTAGCAATAACAATAAATGAGAGCTTTTTTAATGCCTGTCAGTATTTTCAGATCATGAAATTTGATATGGTGTAGCTATCCCGTCTTGTAGATCGTAGAAGAGTTATTACCAAAGACATTCATTTCCATAGCAATGTTGCGGTTGTTCTTTTGTTGTTTGTTAGAGCTGGTGCAGGTATGGCTTTGTCATAATAATAATAATGTTCTATTTATAAAGCGCTTTATACCAGCGATAGGTTTTTTAAGCGCTTTAAAGACGTTATTTTACCCTGGTCAATGATAACCCTGTCCCAGAGATAATTCCTCCAGTAGGCTGCAGTTATTTATTGCGCCCAATGACAAGTTACCTCACAGGTACCCATTTAATCCCTGGGTGGAGAGAGGCAGTTGAGATAAAGCATCTTGCCCAAGGACACAACGTAATGAACTAGGCAGGAATCGAACCAGCAATCCTTGGATCACAAGTCTGTTGCCTTAGCCAATTGGCCACCACATTGTTGAGTATTTATTATTAATATAGCAATGATATGGTTCACTCTAAGTATTGATTGTTTTAAAATAGAAAACATGAATCTTTTGTATTTTACTGAGAATTCCCATGGACTTGATTGAAGTAAATAATATATGAACCAATCTGTACTCAATTTCTCCTAGTTAACTGTTGACATTGATTGTTATGTTTTAGACCAATCTGTACTCAATTTGTCCTAATTAACTGTTGACATTGATTGTTATGTTTTAGACCAATCTGTACTCAATTTGTCCTAATTAACTGTTGACATTGATTGTTATGTTTTAGACCAATCTGTACTCAATTTGTTTTAGTTAACTGTTGACATGGATCATGATGGGTTAGAGAGTTGATCGGAACGCAAAACTTGCGTCGTTGTGTAACAGAATGTCAGTATTTGCTGTCATGTTCTGTACCTAATGTCATTTAAATGCTGAATATCCCTGCTTTAAGTTTCATGTAATTAATGCTCTCCATCTTCAATAATTTACAAGGAAGAAAACTGGAGTCAGTGTGACAATTTCCAAACATATTTTTGCACGTACTTCTTGTTGACAGAAATATCTTGTCCCTGTAATTGAGGAGCAGACCGGATTAAACATGCAACAGGTTTCCATTTCCAAAGATGCCATGCACATGTTGATAAAATCTTATTGCAGGGAATCAGGAGTTAGAAATCTACAGAAACAAATTGATAAGGTAAAAATTAACATTTAAAGGTTAAAAGTATGAATCTTTTTAAGATTATTATTCATATAGATTATAAGTAGTCTTATAGTAATGATTTGCACAAAATTTGGTGACATTAGGAACAATGTAAGACTTGTTGTGACTGTTGAACATCTTGAAATACTACTGACTGTAAACCATGCCAAAATATTTTAATTTCTTGGTATTCATTGTAAATATTATTTTGTTCGTTTATACTTTAGCTTCAAGTAACTGGCCATAACAAAGCATTATTAGACCTTACTCTTCTAAGTTTAAAGATTTATATCTTATGTAGATCCTTCTATTAGTATGATCATGCTGTTGTTCCTATTTTAACAAAAGTCTGTGAAGTTCTTAAGAAGATCCCTTTTTCTCTTTGGACAATGAAGCAAATTTCACACACATCATACCAAAAAATTGATGAGATATCTGTAGAGTTGTTCATATGTCATGGATATCTTCCTATTCTTTACCCTTCCAATCCTCTTAGATTTACAGAAAAGCAGCATTTAAGATTATTAAGGAAGGAATAGAGAAAATTGCAGTTAACCCAGACAATCTTCAAGACTTTGTTGGGAAACCAATCTTTACCACAGAGAGAATGTATGACAAGACACCACCTGGGGTAGTAATGGGGTTAGCATGGACAGCCATGGGTAAGTAACCAGAATGTATGACAAGCCCCCTCCTGGGGTAGTAATGGGGTTAGCCTGGACAGCCATGGGTAAGTAACCAGAATGTATTACAAGACACCACCTGGGATAGTAATGGGGTTAGCCAGGACAGCCATGGGTAAGTAACCAGAATGTATTACAAGATTCCACCTGGGGTAGTAATGGGGTTAGCATGGACAGCCATGGGTAAGTAACAAGAATGTATGACAAGACACCACCTGGGGTAGTAATGGGGTTAGCATGGACAGCCATGGGTAAGTAACCAGAATGTATGACAAGCCCTCTCCTGGGGTAGTAATGGGGTTAGCATGGACAGCCATGGGTAAGTAACCAGAATGTATGACAAGACACCACCTGGGGTAGTAATGGGGTTAGCATGGACAGCCATGGGTAAGTAACCAGAATGTATGACAAGCCCCCTCCTGGGGTAGTAATGGGGTT
>JAIPMN010011614.1:0-12743 GCA_020650975.1 Apostichopus californicus
CAAATGCCCCCTTGCTCATCTGATCCGTGTTTCAATGGAGGTGTATGTATTAATCAGCCAGATAATATGTTCACATGTGAGTGCCCTCTGAATTTTAGAGGGGCACAGTGTGAGGGTAAGACCTTTATCAGAGATCTTGTTTGCCTTTTGTAACTTCTTATATGTCTTTGAAAGACCTAGAAGTAATTAGCATATAAGACAACCAGTTCTATACACTGCTACTATCTTGTCATTGGGCGTAGTATATAACTGCAGCGCCGCCTGGAGGGATTGTCTCTGGGACAGGTTATCATTGATCATGGGTAACATAACGTCTGTAAAGCGCTTTGAGACCTATCGCTGGTATAAAGCGCTATATAAAAGTGGAATATTATTATTATTATTATCACTGAGCTACTGTATATTTTGTTTCGCTAGGGGTTGCTAGTCAAAAGTGCATAGTTATTATAATGTATGTTTGGTACAACCAATATTTGGAAACATGGGGTGTAGGAAAGGATGAAATTTAAAATCAAATCGGTCCTTGGGTGAAGCTGGATAGTTATTAAGTTGCTCGACCAATAAATTGAATATGCTGAAACCACTGCTTTGAATACTGTTTGCATTTGGGTAAAAAATTCACCGCTCAGCCTCTTTGAAAAAGTGTCTGGTGCTTCCTAATCCATTTAGCAATCACACTCTGCTTTCAAATATTTCTTTCCATCACTCTGCATTCTAAATTTCTATGTTTGTGGCAGGAAATGGATGCAAAAGTGACTATACATAAAAACAAAATTTAAAAATGGTATGCTTTCACATTCTTTCACCTTCAAAACAATTCTTTTTTTTCTGTTACGTAATAAGCGTACTCCAACCATCTTTCATGTTCAAGCATGTCGCATCTTTTGCTTGCAATCAATCTCACATTTCAAATGCAGTTCTTCTACAAGGTCTTTCTCACTCAACTTCATCAATTTACATTCTCATATTAATCAGTGATGTTGCTAGGGCTTCAGGAGCCTAAGTTCAAGAGTGAGAGCTTAGGCTCTTTATCCTAACTTCATCTGATCTGTACTTAATGCAAAACCACAAAGGGTCTGTCTGTCTATCTTAAGAATCAAAATGGATACTTTCAGAGGCAAGAAAGTTACAAGAGAATGTTTGAAATTTACAGCCGCTACCATACACCCCACCTTGGTACAAGGTCTGCTTCTCCCACGAGTCTGTTAATGTTGTATTCCCCAAAAGTAGCCATGACAGTTTACTGCAGCCCTCTTGGAAGATTTTCAAGAGAAGATCGCATTAGAGTCTAGTCTAAACAGATGATATCTTAATTGGAAACCCTTCACATATTTCGTGGTCATAGTTTATTGCAGAAGTGTATGTACTTTCGCTCCTCGCTTACCTGTCTCCCCACAACCCTAGCACCCTCCTTCTACCGTGCCTAGAATGTCCTGGTAACATTTTGAACACTGTGCGCCCTCTATCACCGGCTCCTACGATCTTCTCATTCTACCGTCCAAAGTGTCTGGATCGTTAATTTTTGTATGGATTTTTTTCCATGAGATTTTGTCTGTTTACAGTTACAGTACCTAGGTTTGGATATTTTTCCTTCTACTGGTTTAGAGCAGCCTGATAAGTATCCTTTTTTTGCAATAGGGAGGGTTTTTGGGGCTGTTTATTGGAGCGACTTTCGCTCCATGTTTGTTTGTGTGAAGCACTAGTGTGGTTCCGCGTATTGTTTACCTTAGTTACGCTAGTTTTTGGTAACAGGTAAGCTGGTCACTCATAAATATACAAACCAGTAAGTTTTGGACTACTTACAGTAGGTTTAAATAGAATCCAAAATAAAGTCTTCATAATAGTTTATTCTAACAATGCCCAAACTACATTAATATATGGTTCCTACAGTATCAGAACTTGTATACATGTCACATTCACTTTATGTGTGTAAAATACATAACTTACAATAGAGATGCTCTTATGCGATGTATATACATTACATTCTATAACACAATGGATACTCCATGAAACAATTGATGGATATCACATAATTCTCTTTGTCTTATTTCCTCATTCCTTGTCCCCGAATTGCACATCCTTTGCATCGCCATTTTTCGTCATTATCATTTTTTAAGATCTGTCTTTTTCTTATTTTATCATTTTAATTTGCTAGAAGAAATCTTACCATGTGAGCCAAATCCCTGTGAGAATGGAGGAACCTGTATGGAATCTCAAGGCTCCACGACTTATTCTTGTAACTGTTTAACAGAATATTCTGGTGCCACCTGCGGAGGTTTGTAAACTTATTGTATATCTTGCATTTTAGCAGCCTCATTCCTTCCCCAATCCTCTTTGAAATGTATCTTTTGTAGTTAATCATCTCTAACAAAATGTGTTATTTCAACATGATAATTGCTTATTGTACCAATTGTCCAATTATCTACCAACCATCTATAGATTTGTTTTGAGATGAACCTTTGCGTAGATTCCTGCTTCTATTGTGGATGGGTAAGAGGGATTGCTGATGGAGCAGTAAATTAATGGAAGTGTTTGGCAGTATTAGACACTCTTGTTGATGGACTTCAAGCAGGCCTTCATTTTGATTCTACTGTACAGAGTGTAGATTCATCACACAAATTTTGATAAATTATGATTAATGGTTGCAAGATAAGGTTTGTTAATTTAACAGAATAGTCAAGAGGTCTTTCAAAGTTCCTGTATGTGACTACAAATTGAAAACATCACACTGAGGCATGTATACTCATCTCATGTAGAGATTGAGAGAGAATGAACCCATTTACACAAAATCATAAACAGAACAAAACGTGGTTGTGATGTCACATATTGACTTTGCAGTAAATGCTCAGTTGGAGCCTATACCCACTAGAACACTCTACAGATGCCAACAGTGCATATTCACATATTGACTAATTTGCAATAAATGCTCAGTTGGAGCCTATACCCACTAGAACACTCTACAGATGCCAACAGTGCATATTCACATATTGACTTTGCAGTAAATGCTCAGTTGGAGCCTATACCTACTAGAACACTCTACAGATGCCAACAGTGCATATTCACATATTGACTTTGCAATAAATGCTCAGTTGGAGCCTTTACCCACTAGAACACTCTACAGATGCCACAGTGCATATTCACATATTCACATATTGACTTTGCAGTAAATGCTCAGTTGGAACCTATACCTACTAGAACACTCTACAGATGCCAACAGTGCATATTCACATATTGACTTTGCAATAAATGCTCAGTTGGAGCCTTTACCCACTAGAACACTCTACAGATGCCAACAGTGCATATTCACATATTGACTTTGCAATAAATGCTCAGTTGGAGCCTATACCTACTAGAACACTCTACAGATGCCAACAGTGCATATTCACATATTGACTTTGCAATAAATGCTCAGTTGGAGCCTTTACCCACTAGAACACTCTACAGATGCCACAGTGCATATTCACTTATTCACATATTGACTTTGCAGTACATGCTGAGTTGGAGCCTATACTCACTAGAACACTCTACAGATGCCAACAGTGCGTATTCACATATTGACTTTGCAATAAATGCTCAGTTGGAGCCTATACCCACTAGAACACTCTACAGATGCCAACAGTGCATATTCACATATTCACATTCTCATGTTGACTTTGCAGTAAATGCTCAGTTGGAGTCTATAATCACTAGAACACTACAGATGCCAACAGTGCACTTGACCATGTAGCTGTTGAAAGAGGCCTTCACAGTATTGCAACAGTCCTTATTATAGTGAATCTTTGATCCTTGTTCCTAGCATTAAAGATCGTGAAGGTTGGAATTATACACAAAGGCCATTTTCTATCAACCCGTTAATAAGATCAGCCAACAGTTTGTTATAGTGTTGTTATATATTTGAGAGACTATTAACATATAACTTGAAAATATTCTGAACTGTCTTTTGATAATGGATATTTGAGGAAGATATGATAGGAAGCATTAATGCTTGTTTGTGTCAGATCTCATTACCTGCACCTTTCTATGTACCAAGGGCATACTAGCCCCCCACCCCACCTCCCCCCACCTGTTGCCCTCCTGTGCTCTTCCTTATGCAGTGCCATTTTGTGTTCCATTATCATTTCAATCCCATGACTTTCGTTAGAAATTTCTTTTCAAATTTCCAGTTCAAACTTCTCCTTGTGACTCAAATCCCTGTCAGAATGGAGGAAACTGTATGGCAGCTCAGGATCTCAGTAGTTATTCTTGTAACTGTTTAACAGGATATTCTGGTACCACCTGTGGATCGGGTTCGTGGCCTTCTTGTATATTCCTTGCATTTAGCAGTGGAAGTGCATTTTGTACTGTTTTTGTTTGTAGTTCATTATTTCTAACAAAAAAGGGTGTAATTGTAACATGATATTTGCTTTTACCAATTGTCTGGATCTACTTATCATCAATAGTAGCATGAAAATGCCTTAATTTGATTCTACTGCTAGTATATTTAGCAGAGTGAAGGTAGACTACATACTTTACCAAGATCTATTGCAAATGATTAATTTCAACTAGGCTACAAAGTACAATATTGTGCCATGGCCTGGTCCAGTTCTGTGTGAAACGTTGGCTTAATTGAACGGGCTTTGATATTTACAAAAATGTCTACGTGCCACACAGGGCTAGAACTGTGGTAACACGTGACGCGATGATATCGCATTCAAAATGGATATGGGAAAGTCACAGTTTAGTGATGCAGTTCACATTTGCATCCAGGTCTAGCCTATAACTTAATTGTAACTGTGTGTGTGAGTATGTGCGATATATACTACATAGTGCCTATAAGCCCGTAGCGAAGGTGTTCTAGAGAGTAAAGCAGTCTAACAATTTTGCACCTGCTATGTTATGTAATAGGCAAATGCTTTCAAAGTGCCATCTATTGTTTGCCCAACCAATCTGTTTATTGTTATGTAAAATTAGCATGTATTGTATTGAGTTATAGAATAGTGTGTTTTTAGAGACAGTGGTCAGTTGTAAACTGTTCTTCGGAGAGAAAGGTTGAGTGAGAAATGAGTACAAGACAGAACACAACTTGTAAAAGAATGAGAAAATGAGAAAAAGAGAGAGATAGAGAGATGAGCAACGAAAAATAAAAAGAGAACAAGGAAATTTCCTTTTGAGTTTAATTTCACTATGTCTGGTGAACAGTATAGGTCTATTCCCTGCATCTAAGAGCGCAAGAGGACAATGTCGACCTAGTTACATAGTTACCTTCACGCGACTTTCAAATTTCACCGATTGACAATGAGGGGTAGGCCTAATCTTTCTGTAGTGCTAAACGTTAGTATAAACCGGACAAAAAAAAAGGGGGGAAATTTCACACCAATTTTATCACTGTTTACAGGTATGATTATGGAGTCAGGACTCCCAGCCTAGCTTTGATCAGTGTAACGTTCACAACAGAATGTAGCCATGCAGTGGAGGAACTATAGGTTATTGGTCAGGGGTGGCGAGAATGGTCTGTAGGGGCGCTTTCGACACTATCTTAGCGAAGCACCACCACAGGTTGGCGCGGAGCGTACTCAAAAAATTGTTGAGTAAAGATGCTCCCTTTTCCGAAATGACCCTTTCCGGGCCTTGCTAATTTGCAGATAAACGAAGAATAAATAAGTGTCATCGCCAACAAAATGTGACAAATGTCAATAGGTAGATGAGAGCGCAATAAAAAAAGTCAATAATCGCGAATAAGTAAAAGTGGTAAAAAGCTGAAAAGGGCACCGGCAGTCCATTTGAGTCCGTCAGGGGGCATCCGCCTCCCCCCTGACTGTATGGACGCTCCACCACTGTAGCCATTTTAACATTAGAAATAGTATTGCCTAATTAGCTAATGATAAACTGTAAAATATTATTTTCAATTTAGTAATAGATGGAGGAGGAGGAAATGGAAATGGAAATCCTCCAACAGGAGAGCTGTCACAGACCGTCATCATCATAGCAGCTGTGGCAGGTGGACTGGCCGTACTCATTCTCATAGCTGTGATAATGTGTATAGTATGTATCTGCTGTATGAGGAAGAAGAAAACCACTCAACGCAGTCAAAAGAGCAAAGCCAAACGTATGGTGAGTGGTACTCGCTTTAATGTTTTAATCTTACAAACATACACTGCTTCCATCGACATTGAATTGTTCCCTTATGGTTTAGTTTAAAGGCATTGAAGTTAACTTTCCGTTGCTTGCAAGTGAAGTTTTCTGCTTGTCCTACAAAATGCAGACACTAATGAAACGTGATACCTTGTTATCTTTAGCTGGACCTGAGATGTCCATCGCTGTATCGTTTATATACTGTGCTGTGGGTATTGACCGCAGCTGTATGTACTGACTGTACACTAGTGTCTAATTACCGACAGTGTCTAATTACCGAGAGCTGGGTGTGTATTTTCGATGGTGGTGTTTAACACTTCTGTTACACCTCATTCGAAACTAGGTCAAATTACCGGCATTAGATGTTTCTTTTTGCGCGAGTCTTCACACCCTTTAATCTTACAAACATACACTTCCATCGATATTAAATTGTTCCCTTATAGTTTAGTTGTATCATTAAAAGAGTTCATGTGAGATAATTGGTAGCTGGCTTACTCCATAGGTTATAGACTTTCAGCTGGCTGGCTCTATATTATGATATAAATATGTCAGTGTAGTGATTGCTAGCAGAGTATATACGTAAGAGGATGAGTGTTTACTGAAGTTGCTTGCAACAACAGCTGAATACTTAGGTTGTAACTCATTAGAAATATTGAACTTATCAAGTCCAGTTTTAAAAATTAAAACTAAACTGAAATTGAAATTTAATAAATCTTACTATATTTACAAAGATTTCTATCTTTTTGTGTATGACTGCCTGTAGCTTTCTTTCTGCAGCAGCTGAATATGATTAACTTTCAGAGAGTTCTCCTTCACCCATTTTGACCATTGGTAACCATTGGTAACATCGTTGTAAGGTTAACATGTTTTACAGCAATCAACTGGGGAGACATTAGCCCAGTGTGTTTGGTTGTCTCAAAGAAATTGAACTGACATCGTTTTATCCATGATTTAACGCACTCTTTTGTCACGACATCACAGTCAGTTTTGTATAATTTGCTCCAGGCTGCTAATACCACAATCAGTGAATAGATTAATTATCCTTGACTTGTGCCAAGGGATCATTTCAAATAAACCATTGATGGTAACGAGCAGCTTTCATTAATTTGCTCATTGTTTATGCATTTTGTTTAGAGTCATCTGATATTTTTGTGATGCCCATCCTCATCAATTAAATTAAGTTGTACCTTTCATGTTTAGACTCAAAGTCCTGCAGTCACTACCCAGAGACACAAACACCACAGCAATAACCAACCACCAAAAAACTACATCGCTATGACACAACGTAAAACCATGGAATTTCCAAGAAGCAATCTCAAGTTTCTTCAAGAAATAGGAAGCGGGGCATTTGCAACAGTCTATAAAGCAGAGGCTTATGGAATTATCAAGCCGAGACAGAAATCAATAATGGCCGTCAAAGTTCTTAAAGGTAACAATTTTTGTCTTTGTTTCGGAAGAGTTTGATTATAATTGTATTGTAATCTCATAAGTGATATGTATCACCCCCTAAAAGTAGCTAGCATTTCCTACTTGTATCATGTTAAATTAAGTGTCGAGTATTTCCCACTTGTATCCAGTTCCAATTCATTAGCTAGTATTTCCTACTATTATCCTGTTCCAATTCATTAGCTAGTATTTCCTTCTTGAATTTTGTTCCAATTCATTAGCTAGTATTTCCTACTATTATCATGTTCCAATTAAGTAGCTAGTATTTCCTTCTTGAATTCGGTTCCAATTTATTAGCTAGTATTTCCTACTTGTATCCTGTTCCAATTCATTAGCTAGTATTTCCTAACTTAACATTTCTGAAAGTAAAATAGCGATTAAGCTGAAAATTTCCCAGTGAAGCTGCAAGTGAGCAATCCTTTGGAGAGTTTAAACATTCCAGAATTCCCTAACTAGGTTTTTTTCATAATATGTTATTCCGATATTTGTTATTTGAACATTTCAAGCACTCTATCACAGAAACTAACAGTCATCACAAGGCAAGGCTTAGAGTGGTAAGACAAAAAATGATATGACCGGAAGGACTGGATCCCATTTTTCACTAAAAAATTCCTTTAACAAGACATGGTTTTCCTGCAAGGTTTGCTATTACCATGTCTTTAATCCTGCTGTTGTAACCATATAAGACATTCTATCTTTCACTCTTACAGAAAATGCTTCAGAAAATGACAAAAAAGATTTTATGAAGGAGCTTTCTCTCTTCAAATCGATTGGAAAACACGAAAATCTGGTGAAGATGTACGGATGTTGCACTGAAAAAGGTAAGTCTTTACTACCTACTGGTTACCGGTTATATCAACCGTGTCCTTGGGCAAGATGCTTTATCTCACTTGCCTCTCTCCACCCAAGGGTTTCATGGGTACCTGTGAGGTAACTTGTCATTGGGCGCAGTATATAACTGCTGCCGACTGGAGGGATTGTCTCTGGGACAGGTTATCATTGACCAGGGGTAATATAACGTCTGTAAAGCGCTTTGAGACCCATCGCTGGTGTAAAGCGCTATATAAAAATCCAATATTATTATTATATAATTCTTTTTTTTGGAGTTCTCAACTCATTTATTATCAGTTTGTTCATTTTATACAACAATATCTTACATTTCTCTTAATGTGACATAATGAACATAATAATTCTCTAGCTTAACAATCATCTTCTTTTATTTTTTGCTTCTGTCAAAGTAGCATTATAATACAAACATATGTGACAAACATAGTAGTCTTTTTCCTTACTTCAACACAATATATATAATCTGAATTTTGATGTGATGAACATAGTCATCATAAATAAATTAGAGAAAAAAGAAATTAATTAAACACAAAGGGACCATTCTTAAAAGCTATTTTATAGTCATTGAAAGAAACAAGCTTATTGCTACCACTGCTAGTTATGTTCTTTTCAATTAATTAATAACCAAGAAAGATATCCTGCTTTGAAAAGACAAACTGTTCACCTAAAACACTTTGCTCTAAATCCAGAATAAAGCTGGAGGTATTAATCTCACAACCCCAGAACAGATGATCAATAGTCTCTTCACATCTGTTACAAAAAGTACAAAGTTAATTTATGTCAATGAGAAATATTGAGCTATCTGCATGGGGTTCACTGGAGAAGCCCCTGGAAGCTATACAATATGGTGGACTTTAGAGCTTTCAAAATCAAAACTCCCAGATGAACACCTGACTACGGGCTTGACTTTCTCTACAATATATCGAGTTCAAATTTTTAGTCGGACTATCCCTTCAACAATTTAGCAGATGGAGCTCAGGAATAAACTGTTCAGTTTGGGTTAAGAAACATTCATAACATTACCGTTACCATGGTTTCAAGTGTCTGTGTGGGACATATTGCAAAATTGCCCAAAATGACCAAATTGTTCGGGCACGAAATTTGCCTCCCCCCTCTCAAACAACACTCCCCCACCCCACATGAAAGACCTGGTTATGACACTGACTGGTTTAGTTGCATCTTGCTAACTTCGTAGAGAGAACTCATTACTGATAGCCAGTTTGGTGTCTTAATGAATCATCTGGTTTTTCTATCTTAAAGGTACCTATGAAAACCTCAATTTGAACCACTGTTAGAAAACTCTAGAACTATTGTTTTCTTTCACTACAGATCCATGTTACCTGATCATGGAATTCTTACCCAAAGGCAACCTACAACAACACCTCCGGTCACTGGTCAATAACACAGATGGCACCTATGCAAACAAAATGGCCGAGAACCAACTGTCCGCAGCAGAACTCCTAACTTATGGTATACAGATTTCCAAAGGGATGGAATTTTTAGATTCTAAAAAGGTTAGTTGATGTTTTATTAATTTGACTTGATAGTTTATCATGTGTAAAAGCAAGTTGGCCTGAAGTTTCGATCCTAGCAGGATCTTCTTCAAAGGCTAAATGCCAAGTGATAGTTTATCATGTCAGGACATCCCACTTGTGTATGCAAACTTTGATAACTCTGATCGTATGTGGAAACTCCCATTATTTTAGTCACCGTTGAGGAGTTCTATAAATAACCACTTCATAGAGTATATGCTTGTTGAAGTGGATCCCTCTGCAGATGGAGTTATTGCCCACTCATAGGACATTTTCCTCTATGCTGATGCAGTGCGCTATTTAAAGGCATTGAAGACTCGCCCCAAACCGCGTGCGGCCATCTGAAAAAGTTAACTTTCCGTTGCTTGCAAATGACGTTTTGTTTGTGTCGCTACAAAATGCAGACAGTAATGAAACGTGATACCTTGTTATCTTTAACTGGACCTGAGATGTCCATCGCTGTATCGTTTGTATACTGTGCTGTGGGTATTGACCGCAGCTGTTTTTACTGACTGTACACTAGTGTCTTATTACCGACGGTAGCAAGCTGTGTGTGTATTTTCTGGGATCGATGGTGGTGTCTAACACTTCTGTTACACCTCATTCGAAACTAGGTCAGATTACCGGCATTAGACATTTCTTTTTGCGCGAGTCTTCACAGAATTTAATGCCATGAGGAAAACCTTCTGAGAAGCAGATCACACAATTCTAGAAAAACAAGTAGCACATCCAGTGCCATATATAACATGGTTGAATTTTTTTTTTTTTTTTGCAATCCCCGTTTCACCACAGAAACCTTCTGTGACTATTGTTTCCCTTCCCCCCCACCCCCCAACCCCCTTCTTCTTCTGACTATGCCATTGCAAGTTCTCCAAAAACAAGGAGCAATTGAGTTTCTCCAGTAGGTTTTCATAAAGAAGAAAATTTATTGTCAGCTGTAGATGCTTAACCATCCCACTGTTGTTAGGTACTTCCTATCTATGTATTTTGATATATAACAGTTGTTAGCAATTATGAACAATATTTTCAGAATTCATACACCAGGCTTCATTGTTTATATAGGCATCATCATTGCTATTCAAATCTGTTCTCGAAAAGCTAGAAAGGAAAAGTTGGTTGATTGTGACAGCTTTGAGTGTATGCTTGCTATTCCTGGACTTTCGTTTGTGAATTTTTGTCAAAAATGTTGTTTATCACTTCCTTGCCAACAGATTTGCAAAGTGCAGTGCACTTTTTAAAGTTTCAGATTAAGTTTGTAAACTTTGAAAGCGGCATACAAAAATAAAAGCTCTTACAAAAATTTCAGATTAAAAAAAAAATACCGGAAAAAAATTTCAGATAGAAACAAAAATTCTGATTTACTCTCAGATTATTTCTACTAATTCCTAACCAGCTTTGAAATGTTTTGAGCTTCAACCTTTCCATATAATAATAATAATAATAATGAACAGTTCTTATATAGCGCAACTTACAATAAAGTCTCGCCGCGCTGTACTTAACCCTGGTCATTGGTAACTTGTCACACCTACACACCAAAGTGTGCACAATTCAAACAATCTCTCCTGGGGCACCACAGTGCACCACAGCCATGTGTCCCCTGGGGGACTTCCCATTGAGTGCAGCCACAAACCGGCGCACGCAACTATATTTACAAGTCACCTCGCAAGTCCCCATTTATACACCTGGGTGAAGAGAGGCAATGGAGATAAGGTGCCTTGCCCAAGGACACAACGCATTGATCTGGCCAGGACTCGAACCTGCAATCCCTATATCACAAGTCCACTGCCTTAACCACTTGACCAAAACGCCCTCCCTATACTTTGGAATGTGTTGGTTGATATCATTGTTTGACGTACTATTCTTTTCCAGTGTGTACATCGCGACCTCGCTGCCAGAAACATTCTCTTAGGTGAAGGCTTTGTTTGTAAAGTATCGGACTTTGGCCTTGCAAGAGATGTTGCAGATAGTCAACAATATGAAATGAAATCAAGAGTGAGTTATTTAAAGTATTTTACTTTCAAATTTTGGTGTCATCCTTGTGAGAATGACTTTTGTCACTGATGTTGTACTGGAAATGGTAAGCAAATTATATATCAGTTGTGAATTAAAATGGTTGTTTTGTTGTTGCTATTAAATCTCCTGTACTTGAAAGGCTTTACTTCAGTTCTATACATTTAAGATTTATGTGTTTGATGTATTAAAGAAGTCACCAAAAGATGTCACCAAATGATGTCACCAAAACAGAACTAGTATTGTTCGACAAGGTGACAAACGCCTACAGTGGAATTACGACCTTCTTTACCGGTTTCGAACCTCTGGACATACAATCAGCGTCCATAGCCTAGTGGTTAGGCTGTCCACATATAAAGCGGGAGGCTTGGGTTCGAATCCTGTTGGAGGCTGGAAGTTTTTCCACTGTTCTTGATTTTCCAACTCATTACTATTTCAATTATATATATATTCATATGCCTTTTTCGTTTACCTCCATTTCATGAACATAAAGTTTGTTCAAAGTATCTCTTTCGAGATCCGACTTTAGGAATCATAAACCACTTTGAGTTGGTTAGAATCATGTTTGATCTCTAGAGTAAGGCAAAATATGTCACCAAACAGAACTAGTACTGTTCGATACAGGTGACAGACGCCTACAGTGGAATTACGACCTTCTTTACCGGTTTCAAACCTCTGGACATACAATCAGCGTCCATAGCCTAGTGGTTAGGGTGTCCGCATATAAAGCCAGAGGCCCGGGTTCGAATCCCGGTGGAGGCTGGAAGTTTTTTCACTGTTTTGGATTTTCCAACTCAC
>JAIPMN010011621.1:0-17986 GCA_020650975.1 Apostichopus californicus
TGTTGCTGTTTGCAGCAGTTCTCAGGATGGTGTCCAACTCTTTTTGATCCATCTTTGGCTTTGCTAATCTGGAGAGAGTGTGATCTGAGGTGACCACGCCTCCAGAGTGAGCTCGAAAGTAGCTCTCCGAGGAGGCTTCCTAGAAAACAGACAAAGATGAACAAGATATTTTGCTTAAGAAAATGAATGAAACCATAAATACGGAAAGAGAAAAATAGTCGAAAAAACAAGGCGACAGATGCAGAAACTTTAGCAGAGCAAGATCAACGTTGATGAAACCCCAGTTATGATGATTTTTTGTTGGTTCTTCTCAACAGAGGTGAATAAAACTAATACCTTAAAGTGCTTTGTATGAGTACTATCTAACAGAGATTGTCTTACAAATTACTGTTTAAAGGGTCTGAAGACTCGCGCAAAAAGAACATCTAATGCCGGTAATCTGATCTAGTTTCGAATGAGGTGTAACAGAAGTGTTAGATACTACCATCGGTCCCAGAAAATATGCACACACAGCTTGCTATCATCGGTAATTAGACACTAGTGTACAGTCAGAACATACAGCTGCGGTCAATACCCACAGCACAGTGTACAAACGATACAGCGATGGACATCTCAGGTCCAGCTAAAGATAACAAGGTATCGCGTTTCATTACTGTCTGCATTTTGCAACGGAAAGTTATCTTTTTCAGAGCGCGGTTTGGGCGAGTCTTCAATGCCTTTAAAGATATGACTTTGTACGATTAATTGAGTAGACGGCTTTAAACCATCAAACTTACTAAGTCTTTACTTGTCGCCGCGGTGACCTTGCTTCTCCTACTCCTCCTAGTGCCCTTATTTTCTGACATCTCACTCGCCTCTGATGTAAGGCTCTCTGTATCCTCCTCGTCGCTACTTGAGTCTCCGGCCGAATCCTCAGATGAGTCTCCATCTTGGACACATCTTCTGACTACGGCTAGTCTTGAGCTTCTCCTTCTATTCGATGTCCCCGCCTCGTTAGCATCGTCTCCGTTTCGGCCATTCTGGTCTTTGGATTCTTTTACTCTTGCGCTTGTTCTTAATTTAGATGCAGACTTTAAATTCCTCTCATCCTGCCCTCTCTGGGTTTCTTTCACACTCTTGTTAGGAGTTTTACCTTTCACTGTTCTACTTCTGACTTTTCCAGGAGTATCAACATCTAGAAAAGAACAGAAGAAACTGTATGGTTATCATGCATCCTGTGTTTCTTCCGGGACATGGCAGACATCATATAATATGGGCAGGAGGGTGGGAGGGGGGCAGGGAGCAACCAAAGGTGGTGTTCAGGGAAGAAATCTTTTGTGATAACATTTACCATTAGTTAAAGTGGGTCACAGGTAAGCTCTTTCAAACATTGGGGAGTGGAGGGTAGGAAAGGGGGGGGGTAGTGAGGGGTGTAAGGGGATGTCCCTTTGATCCTTCTAGTCTGTCAATGGTCACAGTACTCAAAGAACTTATTTGCTCTATTTAAATAAAAACAATACAATGCTTTCTGTGTGAGCTATTAAGGCCTCTACAGGCTCTTCCTATTGTTCCTCACCTGCCTCTGGCTTTGTGGTGTTTTTCTGGATGCTTCTAGCTGCCATCTGAGCCGCTCGGTTGGATCTCTTTGGAGTTCTGAAAGAGTAAACTTGGCCCCCGTCCACATCACCATCTCCTACCAGGGCTGCAAAACATAATAAACATATTAATATAATATGACATCTTATACTTTATTAATACCTAATCAAGATTAAAAGATGACAGCATTTTACTACTCAGGGTTAAATTCTTGTTCCCTATCCTCATGTGATAAGCCCAGTAAGGATCAGAAGGGTGTGACCAATTACCCATGAGCTAGATACTGTGGATTTGCAGAGCTTTCTCTAGATATCATTTTACTTTTCATTTTGCGCTGCAATCTACAGTTTGTTTGTCACAGAATGCCAGCAGCAAACACACAATATTGATATGAATCACAGTACCGAGGTAACATTGCAAGAACTTAGAAAGTGACTGGATTTCAAGTCTACGTGTGAATGGTTACTGGTTACAATTCGATTATGTCTTAAAGGCATTGAAGACTCGCCCCAAACCACGTGCCGCGCACTGAAAAAATTAACTTTCCGTTGCTTGCAAATGACGTTTTCTTCTTGTCGCTACAAATGCAGACAGTAATGAAACGTGATACCTTGTTATCTTTGATCTAGACCGGAGAGGTCCATCGCTACTATGTACACTGTGTTGTGGGTATTGACCGTATATATGTATTGACTGTACACTAGTGTCTAATTACCGACGGTAGCAAGCTGTGTGTGTATTTTCTGGGATAGATGGTGGTGTCTAACACTTCTGTTACCCCTCATTCGAACCTAGGTCAGATAACCGGCATGAGACGTTTCTTTGTGGGCGAGTCTTCACACCCTTTAATGTTACTCTAACTGTGAATGGTGGACCCACCTGATGATGATGATGTGACAGTTTCCTCTTCTTCCTCTGCCTGCTCTTCTCCTGTCTCTTCTGTTTCACTGCCATCACTGGTTACTTCATTCTTATTCTGGTCTTCATCTCGAAATTTCTGAACTGATTTCTTTCTTTTCTTGGCTATATGCAGGAAAATACAAGATAAAGTAGAAGATAAAATGAATTCAAGAAAGATCAACAGGGTATCATTTAGTAAATGGCTCCCCAAGTTTCAGCAACGTCTGCTTGAAGAGGAAATGGTGTCTTGCAAACTTATAGTAGTAGTAAAGAGCTGAATCTTTCACAACCAGCAAGAATCTCTCAAGGTTTTTTCATCATTCAGTTTTAAGGGGGAAAGCAAATCCACCCTTATAGCAAATATGTAATGAAAAATATCTGACAAATAAGTCCAACATTTATTGAAGAATTAGTGAAACTGTTCAAATGTGTTTCACTGGGGGAATCGGTACACCTTGATAACACGTCAAATAATATTACAGTAATCAAAAGAGGTCTTCTATGAATAGCCCACAGGTTTAGCAAAGTGCAATTGTTAAAAGACCCCAAAGTACAACACATAAGGTTCTAACCTGTGGCATAAATCATTTTCATACATTAAGGAGGATAATTTTTAAGTTTAAAATGAAGACAAATGAGACTGTGATTGGTAATGTAGTAACAAAAAGTAAAAATGTTCATTAAAAGAAAAGTTCAAAATATTTGTGCACATGTGTTAGCTATCACTTAACAATGCCTGGAAAATGTCTGAATATAAAATTTAATATTTTTTGGCCAAGCATTTTGCATATATTTCTAGGAATGATCCCAAGAACAACTGCTTCTGTGGTTGAAAGTGCAAAAGGATCAAAGACAGACCCAAATCAGAAATAAATCTTCTGTCTCTTGCCTCAGGAGGAAAGAGAGCAACACACTTGGCAAGCTGTTAAATACTTGAATGTTCACCGTCGGAATTTATAAACGAAGACATGGTTTCTTCGTTGTTGAGCATTTTTTTGTTTACCGATGCATATATCTACTTCGTTGACAACTCACACAACAATATCAAAAAATGCCTGAGTTGTAAGATACACTCAGTGCCAGAAGTGTGTACTTTGAAGGCTATCCTTGTTATGTATCTTTCACATGCCTATTGGCGCATACATGTAGAGCCACAAGAGTTGAGCAATGCTACGAAAGTTTAGATGTATAATATGGCAAATGAATATCATTTAGAGGAAGAGTATTGGCTGGGGTTTGCTGCTTATATGAAAAAATAATGGTACTTACTACTTATCTCATCAGCATTTATAATTTGAGAAACTTCATCACCACTTCCTACAAATTTGACGGAGAGTCTCTTTAGAGAGACAGTTGGCTGGGGAGATGAGGCCATGATTGTCCACCTGTAGAGAAAACATTCCAGACTCTTGTAAAGATCTTTAAATTACAATGAGTCAGCTTATGCTGTCAAGAACTAACAATTCAATAACTTTGATGAGTTACTTCTCCAGGAGAAATCCAAAGGGTCAATCATAAACTGTGCAGTTGACATAAATTAAAGGTTTAAAGAATTCACGACACATCACGGGTGCTACACAAAACTGCGTCGAAAAGCAATTGAAATAAAGCATAATTTAGAAGAAAAAGACATCATCAACATTATCACTTACTTAAAGCATAGGCTAGTCCTAATAATGATTGAACCTGACTTGGTTATGTACCTCTATTGTTTCCATGTTAATAAACTTAATATAAAGATCAATGCAACACTAAGTAGTGTGCATATTGTCAAATTTGTGGCTATGTACCCAATCATCTTGTTATTTAAATATGCATTAAGTGCTTGCTTACATTCACCTGATCACAATCTGTGAGCTGAGAGACTACAAACCATAGAGCCAAGAGGAAAGTATTTGCATTTATGCATCCCATCTAAAAATTCCAATCTCGTTCAGATGCATTATAAATCTTATTTCTTAGTGTATTGTATAAAAGACCAAAGAGGGTAGCGGAAGAAATTTATATAATTTTATCAAATACACAATATAATTGGATGCTAGTTTTGGCCACAGATTTCAAAAATGAAATCTTAAAGATGATTGGAGGTACTGTTATGGAGATACATGGCCTCAAAAATTGAAACTTTCACACTGCAACTTTTGCTGGGCCATTTTTGACCACATCTTACCAGTAAATTAAGAAAGCTATAGGGTCAAAGTTTCAGGTGACCACCAGCCTATAGGGTTATAAAGTGTTGCTAGTATCAGAATGATGAACCATTAATCTTGGATTGAATCTTGAATTTGGCATTTTGTTTGATCTTGACAAAATATGACCATTACATATGGGCCAAAATTACGATGTCTTTTGGTGAAACTTAATTTTGTATGTTGAAGTTCTAGCCCTAGTAGACGGCCATTTTCATGACTGTAGCTCATGTTTCATCAAAAATTTATGAGGACAAAAAGTTGGTACTTTGTGATAGGGGCAAACTTGGTCACGCAAAATTGGGCATGGCACCTCAACTTTGAAAAGTTGTAACTTAAAAAGTGCAAGGAAGAGGATGCTTAAATTTTGCAGAACTTCCGAACTCACTCAATTCTACAAATGATGCAAACATGAGCCATCTCCAAGATGGCCTGCCATTCATTCATTGGTATGGAATGATCTAAATTGAACCAATGATCATGCAAAAATAGCACCACTTGTTAAACAAATGATCCAGTAAATAAGCACCAGTACATCACTTATGTAACCACCAATCGGATAAATAAATGAGAGTGCCATCATTATTGAACTGATGCTCTGCTAAATAAGTACCAGTGCATCACTTATTCAATCCACTAAATAAGCAGCCCTTATTGAACCGACAATAGGGTACATAAGCGCCAGAGCAATGCTTGTTGAACCCATGATTGGTTAGAATAAGCAAGAGCACCATCCTAATGTACCAAAGATTGGGTGACAAGCTCCGGATTAAATGCAGAATACCCCACAACTTTGAAGCAACACCCTTAAAAGATGTTGGCTATGGTGTCCGTATAGGGAGTCTAGTTAGATGCAGAGAAATGACAAAAATAAACTAAGTTCAATGTATTATGCGGTTGTGGCTAAATCTACAGTCAGGAGTTTGATGGTGTGGCCAGCTACAGTGTGGTGCTATGTGTTCCGAGGTATTCTGCAATTAAGCCCTAGCTCCCGGTCCCACCTATTGTCAAAGGATCAGTTAATTTGGATGTTTCTCCATAAGTAGCACATCCCCGTTAACACGAGTGTAGTACATATACTCAAAAGTTAACCCAGCTCCAGAATATTGCATATGCCTTGGTCTAGTATTAGACTATGCCCATACAAATTTCGTGGACCTGTGCAGATGGCAAAATTATGTCTCGTGAAACTAGCTTCGTAATGTATCAGCGTTAGTGTAAATGAAGTTCTGAGTAGGTCAATGAAAACACGACTGACTCATTACCTTTAATGTCTATGTAAAACTGAATAAAATGATATTTTCAAACAAAGTTGACCATCTTCGTCCCAAAGGCTGTCAGAACCAGGCGATGCTAGGCTAAGTCTAAGATTAGGCCAAGTTCGAAAGTTTGCGGCATCGTGATATGGAGGGCTTACACAACAAATACACTTTCCCTCAGACCAGAAAGTTTCAGCCAGTCGTACAACTTCGCCGACCCTTCACTACAGTAAGTACAAAGCTGGACCCGTTTTACAATGGCTGCGAATCCCAGCAAAACGAAAGTGGATCTTCGTTCACTGATGAAAAGGCAACGGCAAGGCAAAACTTCGAATATTAAGAAGATTGAATCACCCCTAGCCAAATATCCTTTGCATCTTATAGAACTTAAATTCTTTCTTCGTACGTCGAAATTAGTTCAGTTTATGACCTAGCCTAGGGCATACAGAGGCTACAATATCTTAGAAACTTACAGTAACTGTACGTGTTACACAGAGTAAGCCTACGTAGCTTAGTTCTGCGAAGTTGCGAGCCCATTTGCAAAAGGTAGTGGCTATTGACCCGGCCGCCGGGCCTCTAAGCCCCGATCGCTATTCACCCGGCTGTAGATGGTACCATGGAAGTTGTGCACAGTCCTGGATCTCATATAAATTTACTGTGTAGGCCTACGTACGTACGTCAGGCAGGGCAAGCGCATGTGTTCAGTAGGCCGGGCTATTAAAGTCTGCAATTGCCTGCGCTGCGGATCATCAGCGGCGATCGACCCCCACACAAACAAACGCAATCGCTATTCTCCCGCGCCATTCATTTCGGCAGCCGGGTCGATAAGCCACACTGTTCGCTATTCACCCGGCGGCCGGGCCGATAAGCTCCGCTCGCTATTCACCCGGCGGCCGGGTCAATAGGCCCCACCTTCGCAAAATATCATGGAATCGTGAAGAAGTACACAAGTTTATTTGACGATGAGATGAATGTTCACATAACTAAGTGACAGTTATTAAGGGCTCAAGTCCCATCTTACAGCGGTTGGATTGTTAGTGCTGTTTTTTACAGCAACAATGTTATTTTTTTGGCTCAAATTATTTTGAGAATGACACTTCATGTCCCGTAGTTATTTTAATTATCCAATAAATGTAAGTAAGAGATTTTTCGACAATTACATTAGTCATGTGTTTGGTCATTCTCATATTGTACTGAGAACAACACTTCAATTCTTTAGTTACAGTTAAAATAAATGAAAGAATCTGACAAATAAAATAAATGAAAGGATTTGACATGATCCATATGGGCTAGTCAGATTCTTCCATTTCTTTATTAGCCTAACTCAGGAGTTTTTGCAGTTGCAAACATTGTGTTGCCCCTCTCAAATTATTTTGAGAATGACACTGCACTTCCGTTCTGTTAATTTCATGAATTACTGTTATAAAGGAATTTTGCACAATTACAATAGCCCTGTGTTTTATTGTTCTGATATTATATTTAAGAACACCACTTCACATACCTTAATTATGGTTAAACTAATTGAAGGAATTTAACTGTTACTTGTTAGGATATGATACTTGAACCAAATGTAGCATTCTTAATGTTGGATTGAAGAGGATGTAAAAGATGCAACACTATTGCTAGGCTACCATGCATGTTGTGGAAGATATCTGATCTACAACTTACAACATCTACAGTTCTCTACTGAAGGTAAACTCTGATATACTGGGGAAGGGATGTTAGTAGCTATGGTGTCCATTTTGGGAGGCAGATGCCAGGGAGGGATTGAAGAAAACCTGTGTATAGAGGAACAGCCCTTTGTTCAAAGGGGAGATTTCAGTACAATACCAGTTAGGCTTATGATAGCCTATCAATGATTATATGCTCGCAAATTTCACAACAAGGGAGGTATTGTTAGGAATGATGGCCAGGTATGGCCCAGACATTTTATCAGACTTTTTATCAGATTTAGTCTCTGGTATTAAGGATCATCCAAAGCAGGAGATCTCCTGAAGGGCATGAGACTTTTGTTAGCTGTTTTGGTAGATTTGCCGTTTTGGTAGATTGTTCTTTGGCATTTCTTTTGCAATCATGATAGATACAGTATCACTTTGGCACATGAACTTCTGTGTTCAGCAGTTTTATGGAGACAGTTTATAGACTGTTAACCTTCACCACACCTGATTTATGTCCCTGACTCTTATATTTACGTACAACAGTCTCGGTCAGTTGACGTGTATGGTTTGCAATATTCCTATCAAGAGTGAAATAATATGGAATGCGCACATACAGGGGAAGAAACACAAACAGGTTTGTCATTTATTTCTCAAATGGTTGTATTAAACTGTCATGATCATGCATGGGTGGATGGAAGGCTAAGGGTAGGATTTGAGATCAATTAGGTATGATTTATAATCAGTTAAACAGATTCTACACTCTTTCTTTTCATCTGCTAATTTAAATTATTTTTTTTTTTAGTAGATTTCATCCCTTAAGAGTAACAATTTGTATTTTATATCTTAATTTTAATGGGTACCGTTATTCTCCGCACACTTTCACGTTACTTTCCGCTGAAATAAAACGGTGTTTTCCGCACACAAATTGGTCAGCGGAAAACAATGTTTTTTTCAGCGGAAAGTACCGTTTTTTTGGGAGGAGCAGAATGGCTTAAAGGCACATGGAAGGATTTAGGAGGATGGTGAAGATAGAATTTGACTGTAGCAGGATAAAATGTAGCTCCAAGACTAGATTATTATTAGGACAGCTTAGGTTGTAGCTTAGGCTGTAAGCACTAGCTTAGGCTGTAAGCACAAGTTTAATTTTAGTTAAACAGCGCCATCTTTTTTGGTTGTAGTTTTCGATATGGCGTTAAGGTGAAAAATGGTGAGCTGCCGTGACTATTTGGTCTCGCTAAGTTTCATCCTTTAGGGGGCAGGCAGGGGGGCTGGTGGGGTGTCTTTTGTGATATTTTCACGTTAACAATAACAGTACAGAGTGTGAGAATATATAGGGCTATATAATATTATGCCTCATACTTTCAATCCCTAATTACAAACACCCCAAGCCTCCTGTAAATTATAAGCAGCTTAACTGTTCTGACATGAACTCGGTCTAACCATCCTTATCGACGTTCTTTGATACTTTTGCATGTTATTTTCATCATCCTGAATTAGGTAACCTAAAATTGAGGAAAAATATAGTGTACAGGTAAGTGGGAAAAAAGTTGTTTTCCGCACAAGAATTTTTTCAGCGGAAAGTAATGTGCGGAGAACAACTGAAACCAATTTTAATGATACTTATCAAGTATCTTCACCATTTACATGAATAGTAAATCAGTTATAAGATTTCAATACACTAAATTAACAATGATGAGTAACATCTAAATGTATGACTGCCCTTTATTCTGACAAAATGTAATTTTTTGGTACCGTTTTAATAGAAAAGTAAAACAATGTTTTGTTTTTTTTAATACAAAACTAGTTAATAGTCAATAACATGAAATTGAAAATGATTATAATATTTGTTTGGAATCATTTATTGTAGGACAGTCATTTAACACTTTGAAACAAGGATCAGTTTGAGGAACCACTCAAAATCACCTTTGTAACTAATATACTTTCTTTCTACTGAATCTTCTTTTGTAGAATATTGAGAATTTCAAGTCCAAAAGTACTCCAGTAGTAAAGACGACCAATCAACAGCATCCCGAGGAGGACAAACCTACCTTACCAACGTCCTCAAAACTGAAGAGGAAAGTAGAGGCAGAGGAGGTAGACATCCCAGTACCAAAGAAACTTGCAGGTTAGAATAAAGACTAGACTAGAATATTCATTACCCTATGCCATGTCTCACAATACTTGGAGGGGTGGGGTGAGGGGGGGGGGGAGGTCAAGTATGGACTTGTTCAATATTTGTAGACACATGGTACAAAGGGTTCCTTTTCATCCAAAGATGTAAAATGACAGTTAATTAGGTCAACCATTTAATAGCATCTTTTGACCTGATTGATTCTTTTCTGCCACAAAATTATAGGCCCAGATGCAGCTAATTATTGACATTCTGCAAAGTGAGTAAACAAAAACTGTCAACAAACAGGTTATCCACTGTAAAAATGCAGGTAAATGGTATATAAGTTTGAAGGGACTGACATTTCGATGCTAGCAGAATCTTCTCCAGAGGAAGACTAGTACAAATGGTCTGACTCAGAGAACATCGTCATGGCCTCCGACTATTACAGATTTTTCTACAAGTAGGCTATCTTTTCGGCAAAAGTAACAAACACTACCACTGTACCACAAGATGTATTAAGGAATACTGTGCAAATGTGACATTTTAGGATACTCTGTGTTTAAACCACTTTGTAGCAAATGCTGCCGTTTAATACTTCAAGCACTTCAACATCAAAAATGTCTGCCTTTTCAGCTAAGGTGACAAGTACTCCCAGTTATCACGTGAGCTCGGCACACCAATCAAAAGCAGAAAAGAAACAGAAAAAAAGAGAAGCCCAGCTAGACACCACGAAACAAGAGAAGATTGAAGAGTCATCGTAAGTATAGTCACTATTCTAATTATCATTCATACCCATATATTTTACTGGCTAGCATTAAATATCTGTACAGCTGATCTGGAGACCTTCAAGTCTTTAAACTGGAATGAAATGGAACATTTTGTTTCCAGTGTTTGCATGCTGATTGAAGAAGAGCACGAAAGATTCTGATGAACTACTGGAAATAACATAGCTTGGAGATATTTCTAACGTTTGCTCTAGGACTATCATACTACGGTTAATTATTTTTGAAACTTGCTCATTAAGATGCGTACATGGAGAATTATGGAAGAATTTATAAGTTTTGCTAATTCATATATTAAAACGGTTAAGATACGATATTTATTAGTGTACCTCTTTTTATCCTAAGGACTCCTGGCATGAAAACTTCTATACCAGAGGGATTCTTTGATGATCCAACTGTAGATGCAAAGGTAAAGATAATATTTTTTTTGGGGGGGGGGGCAGCTTTGGGTTTAAATGAATTTCTGGTGAACAGCCCTTAACCAGGACATTGCATAACATGGGAATTATTCTGAGTATTTTACAAAAGTTAGGAAGTTTCCTTTGATAAAATATTTTGATGCATTGCCACAATGAAACATATTCGCAATTTTGATAGCTTCATGTTGTGAAATAGTAAAAAAGTTGAAAAGTTTGTAAATGTATTAAAACTTTACTTTTAAATGTGTTAATTAAATACTGTTTATGAAAAGTGTCTGGGAAACCAAATGTTGGGAGTTGAAATCGAATTAATTACTAACCTTCATTTAGTGGAGAATAGTGTGGAGAAAAGTCTTAGAGCCTTAGTACTATCAAGTGTAATTCTTGTTTTGAATAAATACTAGCTGTTTTGGCCCTAAAACTGATAACCAAATTGCAAAAGCTGCTTTTAACAAGTAATTTCAGCATTTTGAATTTGGTCAGAAACATTTCCAAGCATAATGAGTATTTCTGAAAATAAGATTGTTAAAAAAACAAGAAACAACAACTAAGACATCCTGCTAGCTATTTGTCACCAAGTTGGATGTAACTGAGTGAGTAATTAATGGATGATTCAATCCCCAAAGTAAGATCCGAATAGTGCCAGTCTTCTCATATCAACTGCGGTTTGTTTTGTCCGATGGTCTGTAAATGGCCAAGACCTCTAGCTTGATATTTACCTGTAGATAACATTTCAAATAACTGCTCTACAATTTGTCGCTATCTTACTTTTTTTTTTGACTTTTTTTTTTTTTGCATTCCTCACTTTTTGTTCTTTTTTCTTGTTGATATTTTAAGGTTCGCAAAGTGGAAGTAAAGAACACCGCAGAGGAAGAATGGGTCAAGTTTCAGAAGGAGATGGAACAACAACAACAGGTAGGGGTAACTTCATCTCTACAAAAGAAAGACATATTTTCCAAACTTTGGCTGACATTGTCACTGTCTTACCTACAAAAGAAGCATCAAGTCCCAAATTGATATGGTTGCCATTCTTTGTGCATAACCGACAAGACAGATTTGTCAGCACTTTCAGATTCTACTCTTAAAGAAATCAAAGTAAACATCAAGAAAGTGAAATTCCAAATTACTGAATTGGTCACATTTAACCAAAATGTTTCAAAATTTTCAAATAGAATTTGAACAATTTCCTTAAACAGTTTGGTAATCATACTTATTCAGGTGGCACATTCAAACCTCTAACAGCTTTAAAGCTTATCGACTTTTGTCAATATATCTTTGGGTCACATAATCACACATTTGCAATTGACTCTTTCTCTGTCACTTGGCAATGAACCTTTTCCCATAGCTCTGTGTATCTGGTGTCCTAGTTCTAGGCTATATCAAGTGATACATAAACACTAGGTAATGTTTCACATTTGTACAATAACACATATTTTAGATAAATGCTCACACAACAAAGTTTGTGAATCAGGTTAGATTTATCAAATCAAATAACATTGAAAGTATAGGTAGGCGAGTCTGTCGTTACTCTCCCTTAGGAACGATGTTAAAGAGCAAAGCTGCAGCAACTTCAAAATCCCACTGCAGCAAGGCTGAATCAATGTTAAACACAGTAGGGACCAGTAAAGCCTATTGTGTGAAATGTGGAGTACAAAGATGATGCCATAAGCAACCTGCCTGATGCTGCTATTGCATTACCCTCAGTGTGGTCCAATTCCTGAAACTACACTGTAGAGGGGTTACACAGCTGGAAGGATTAACAGCTTTTCGTCTCTTTGGTCGAAAGGCGAAAATTTATCTTTCCCATAATTTTTATCTTCTTTCAACAGGCCTCCCAAGTTATACTAGAGGCTGATGAATCGGCTTCCCAGGTCTCCAGAAACATTACAGAGATTGACGAACAAATGTAAGAAAAATTGACGAATATTTTTCTCTCCATGTAGAAGATCTCTCCATGTAGAAGATTAAGTTCTTTATTTCACAATGTCTGAACTTCTTGTATGGTCCAGAATCTTTAGCTGATATGTGCCACATTTGATGAATTGTAGCTGAAACTCATTTTTGTTGTTGTTTGAGATCTACTCATATATGAATTACTTTAACTCTCTGATCCTTGCTATAATGCTTTGTAGCATGCATGGTGATACGGTAGCCCATTTGATCTGAGGGTAACTTTGCTATGGTCCCCAGGCCCTCGGTATGTTTATGGTTACCATACGCCCTGATTGATTGGGATTGTATCATTTTTGCAACAAAAATATATTTGTCCCTCCAGCAAATTGAAGTGTCCTGATTTTCTTAAGGTATTTGAAACGTTAAATAATGTCGCTGTAATTACAATGTGGAAAATAAAAGTTGTACATGTTGTATGCATCATTATACATTTATGTTTTGGAAGAATGATTCATTATTTTCAGCTCATGAATATGATGATGGTGGCATATTAGCAACACAAGCCCATGGTGGGAAACTATGTAGCTCTTTTTAAACTTCAAGGGGATGGGAGGGGGGGGGTGGGGATTCAGTGTCCCACTTTTCAACAACAGAAATATGTAAACCTTGACTATGATGCTTTTGAAATGTCTTATTTCCAGACAAAGATTTGCTAATGTGGAGAAATTACGAGATAAACAAGATGAGTGGAAGGCTCAGAAATTGCAGAAGCAAAATATGTCCCAGGAGGACTCTGGAGGCAGCGAAGATGAAGAAGATTATGCAGAGTTTCTGGATTGGAGGTCAAAGGGTGCCTTCAAATGAATATTCATTTTCAAGAGAAAAGAGAGAGAGCTAGGTACTATCAAGTTCTGCCAAGTGGTGGCCTTATTTTGAAGTGTATACCACATAGTATCCATGCACCAGGTAGAGAAGTGAACTTTAAAATACTACTACCATAGAGAAACTGTTCTTGGTTCAAATTTGAAAGAAAGGACAAATGAGGATAGTAGGAGTCTATATATAAAGTTATTTAATTAGGACTGCTATGTGTTAGGAGAGCTGTGCCTATCCTGGAGAACTCATTGCCATAGTAGATAAGATCTGTTCGTTTTGGTTTTCTTGTTTTTTTTTCGATCAAAAAGAAAGATTGGGTTTAAGAAAAGTCTGTTTCATCCAACCAAGATATATTTTCTGTTGTTAGTTAATAAGTGTACATTTGCATTTATTATTAATAGGATCAACTTCTCAAAGATGAGGTCCCTGGAACCTGCAGAAAGTGTGACAGGTTACAATAATTCCAGTCTTTACAGTGTGAAGAACCAGATTGTTTGTTGAGCTATTAGTACTTGTAGTGAATTTGATCTGCTCATTGCTGATAATTCTGCCAACAGTTTTTGGTTCTGGAAACTTTTAGTGAAGAAGGCATTTGGTAAAACTTTGACAAACACAGTTTACCTGTTTCATCCACTGGAAGTTGGCATGAAAGATGTGAAGGGTAGAATGGAATGGACCAATGGCAGACAATTCGTACCCTTTACGTAAAAAAAAACAAAAAAACAATCCACATGGTATGGGAATGTCTCATCTTAAACGGTACATCTTTCACGTTTGGATACCCCAAAAACTGAGAGATGCTCTTGGCTACCATGATTTGGTTGTTCTGTAATTCTCTTCTATTTTTTGTAAGTCATTTGCCATTAAGTTCAATACAACAACAAAAATTGGTATGTGATTAAGTAGAACCCAAGTTGTATGTGTATATGAAGGGAAATGTTATTAAGTATATCTGGCACTGTCTGGTTACAATTTAAGTAAAACTAAGAGCTGACTTATTTTTTTTTTTTTGCATTGCATCATGACTTTGACTTTCCATGAATATTCAAACATAATCGGATACTCCTTTTACCAAGTTGTTACCAAGCAATCTTAGTGGCTGCCACAATTTGGTTTTTCCTCACCATTTGAGATTTATTTACTGTTTAGTTTAATATGGAAAGGTTTTACTGCAGTTGTTTGATTGAACAGAATCTACTGTGGAACTATCAGGTTAACTACAAAATGAAGATTTAAAAAGAGCTTTTATTTTGTATTGGGTCATTATCTTGACCAAGCCATGCATCATTCATTCGTAATTGGATACCGATGTAGGTAAGAGAATTTTGTGACTGCGACTGTTCAGTCTTTCCTTTAAGTTGAGAGTCGTTGCCATTTAAACGACACAGAAAATGTTTGTATGTGATTAAGCCGAACCTAAATTATTTGCAAAGAGAAATCGGAGTAAAGCTGGTTTGGTACTCGTTGCCTCTGTAACCAAGCAATCCTAGTGACTGCAACAATTTGGTTGTCTCGCACTGGTATAGTTTTAACATGTTTCTCTTTCTAAAGGTCTATGGACAACTATGAACAACATTGTCCTAATCACTCTAAAGAGGCATTAGAAATCATGAAAATAGCTGCAACTCCCAGCAAAATCCATCAAAGATTTACCAAGTTACAAGTCTTTTCTTAATTTAGTTACATTTAGAAAGTGCACGCTGCAGTAAAATTTTATGCCTTATTCAAAAGATGCATTTGGTCACAATTATTATCAGCTAACAAATCAGAGCAAAGGTTTTGGAAACAAAAGAAATTAAACACAAATTGCAGCACCAGAAAAGAGAAGACGAAGAAGGGAAAGAAATACTGACGCTTTAAACTTATCATAAAAGGCTGCACTTTATTTATAGCCGCTGTGTACAATTTAATAAAGTGCAAAACAAAATTTTACAAAAATATAAATGGCTCGAATATCATTCATGCATATGCAAAAGAAACGATTGATTACCTGAATATATTACACCATCACTGAAAAGGAAATACACTTAAGACTTCTGTGTTGGCAAATGCCAGTTACAGAGAGCAAAGCTAATAATCAAAAGGAGGATGAAGGTTTTATTTTATAACTGTCATTGACAAGACAAGATTTAAGCACAATGCAAGCACATGCAGATGCTTCAAGGCTTTAGCTAAGATATGTTTAAAATCTATTGATATGCAAATGATCTGTGTCATACAATAATGCAATTGGCAAAAGTCTCTTTGCATTTAGCACTTTATGTGTCAAGCCTCAGATTACATGTTGGGACAGTATGCTGGTTACATTATCTGTTGGATTCAGTTAGGATTAAGTTGATTATTTATGTCAGTGGAGAGTGGAAAACCACTTGTGAATCCTACTTTAACTATTGCAATTTCAGGCGCCCATGATGGGTACATTAAGTGAAACATGGGGAGGATCTGTCCTGAGAAGGGTCCTAAGTGCAGAAGTCCCCCCTTCCTCTTTGTGGGAAAAACTGATTTTGGAAAGATAAGCACATGAAAATGTTCCAAATGTACCATTGTACACGATGTAAGTTCAGAATGGTTGATGGACTCTTGGTAATTAAGAATTTAGAACTCTAGAAAGAATTTGGAGATATTTTAAAATTCTATAAATCTGCCCAGATACTGATGTAAGAGGAAATTTGGACTTATGGTACCCTTAGGATGACTATGATTATTACCAAAAGCTATTAGTACACTGACATGATTATATGTAACATATCCTCTTGTCTACAGTATAGTATCATACATGAAATGTAACAGACACTTTGAATATGAAAAAACAACAAAAGAGAAATGTAAATATATAAAAACATCCATTATGCAATTTCATTTGTCTGTGATTATTTTGTCTAAAGAGAATAGAAACGCCAATGAAGTCATTTGCACTTTGACTATTGCTTTGTATTTTACTGTTCCAGTGTTATGCTCAGATTTTTGGGTTCCACATCGTTCTGCCATTGGTGTACACATGATTAATTCAATTTTATCACTGATATTGGAGACTATGTGCAAACCATATCTAGTCTCTAGAGATTCCAAGAAAGAAGGAATTCTAAAAAAGTTTCCTCCCAATAAAAGTGCCAAAAAGTAAATCATGGCATGTGAGTGCATGCTTAAATCTAGCCTAGGTATTTCTCAAACATGTTCCCTAACTTTATGTACTGCGCTTCACCTGCTGTGACGCTATACAATTTGGTACCTGGAATCTCGTCGCAACATAGAGTCACCTTCAAGGGCGTAGGAACCGGTGGGGCTGGGGGGGCGCCAGCCCCCCCAGTGAAAAATATGGTGGGGCGGAAGTATCATTCCGCCCCCCCGCTCCGCAAGTCAGAAAACCCCTTTTTCATTTCCAAATGAGAAAAAAATCTCATTTGGAGCACCAAATTGCATCTAAGGCCAGGTGAAAATGCAAAATTATTTACAAAATGGAGTGGGTGTTGAAGTGTGCTATATTGCACCAAATTGCATCTGAGGCCACCTGGAAATGCAAAAAAAAATCCAAAAAAAGACCCCTCCCGCAGGCCGGCCATCAGTCTTCAGCCCCCCCACTCAAAAGTACTTTCCTACGCCACTGGTCACCTTACATACTTTTTTTTAACAAAAGCGCTAAGATAAATTAAGTTAATACCCATGATGCATTGTTAGGATTAATTCACGTCGCACTTCTACTCGCACTGTCCCCAAAAAAATTTACTCAGTACATAGTTTTGACAAAAACTAGAAAAGAACAACTCCATATCTATAAAAGTGCTTCCTTCTAGAATTTGTTTTTCAGAAAAAAGAGAATTAACTTTTATAAACTGAGAGTTACTTTCTTCCTTCATAAAACGTAGCAAAAAGATGAGACAATATTTATATCTTATTTCTCTAGGGAATCAGTTAAATACATAAAACTTATTGTAATAGGACTTTGATGAATTTTAAACTAAATGTTAGTCCTTTTTTAAAATGTCAGAATCATGATATATAGCTATACGTCCCACCAACATAGCTATCATTTTTAAGATCTTATCAGCACATCTTTACATGAATGGAAGAAATGAACTGTAACAGAAAATACATCAGAAACTAAAATGGAGTAGCACCCTAACACTTCGAATTGTAAGCAGAACTTTTAACTTTTATGGAAATGAGGAAATGAGGAATGAGGGTATTTTGCTAGGAATATGAATTTATTAGCAAGTATTTCTTAATAAC
The DNA here is from genome assembly GCA_020650975.1 of Apostichopus californicus. NCBI lineage: Eukaryota > Metazoa > Echinodermata > Holothuroidea > Aspidochirotida > Stichopodidae > Apostichopus > Apostichopus californicus. The sequence continues at coordinate 17,892 of JAIPMN010011621.1, forward strand.
ATATCTATCAAATGCTGATATGCAGAGGGAGAAGAGAGACAGCTGCTAAGTGGGGGGGGGGGGGCAGGGGGGAGTTGATAGTACCTCCTCTCCTA
>JAIPMN010011621.1:17996-33895 GCA_020650975.1 Apostichopus californicus
TATCAAATGGGGGGGGGGGGTGGGGGCGGGGAGTTGACAGAACCTCCTCTCCTAACTCACACACTGACAAATTCAGATTTAGAAGTGAAGTGGTTCAGGTTTGTTAAGTTTACCCCAAATAAAGGTTACAGAGTTACTTGAGTCAGTAGATTGTTCTGGTAATAACTGGTCTCAATTGACATGGTGCAACTTGTTACAACTCTGGAGGGACTATCTACTATCATGCACATACACATTTTGCAAATGTGTTGGACACTGTAATAATAAGCAGAGTGAACCTGGTTTATGGTAAGATGTTACTTATCAATCTGGGTTAAGCTGGGCTTGAGTATATATATGAACTATGAAAAATGGGAAGCAAGAATAACATTGAAAGAATTCATCTTTTGAACTAAAGCTGCCACAATTAACCTGTGACTCAAGTTTCTTCTTATAGATTACTATTGAAAAAGCACACTCTATTTGCTCCAACTATTGGAACCTTATAATGTTCATATTACATTAATTTGTCAGAAAATAAAAAAAAAGAAATATATATGCTAGGTTAACCTCTTATAAAAGAAAAACAAACTGCACATTTGAAACAACAAATTTGGTGAAATCAGTTAGCTTTGTGATTTAGCTTTGTGACTTAGTGAACATAGTCTGCCATACAATTCATACAACTTGCTCAAAATTCAAAATAACTATCTGACTAATTGTAGGCAAACTATGTTCACTAAGCCATAGCATTGGAGAATTCACAGATTAAAAGGTTCTCAGACGTTGATGCGACCTTGACCTCTATCAATTCAATAGGAAGAGGTTCAACAGAGATGTACTTTCTGAGTTATCTTGTTCACAAATGTTGACCCCAAATGACCAGAGAACTTCACAGAAAACAAAAGGCTTCTTGTATTCGATCAGACAGATCCACATACCATGTGTCAAGTTAAACCACCATTAACTTTTTGAGTTACCACGTTTTACAAGCTAGTGTCACATGTATAAACACACACACACATGCCATCACCATCAAATAGATTCCTTTTGCTTCTGGCAAGGAAATCAAAATTGATTTCAATCCAATAACTTTAATATTTGAATTTTTTGTACAAGTCATTGAAAGACACCAGTAACTGAATGATGACATTTCTGATTTAAATATAAACACAGTACAAAAACATTTGAAAAATTATGCAACACATTTTTGAGAAAGAGCAAAAAGTATTTCATTTGGTTCATGATAGTAACTTAGGTAATAGTTAAATGACTGAAAAAAGGGGGGGGGGGGGATACAAGATGCTGTCTTCATGGTTCACCTTGATACAGAACCATTTGGAATTACACATATTCTCTGTTTTATAATCTGGTGTGCCATATAAATATGAAAAAAAAACTTCTTTTTGTCCATGCATAAACAAACAAGCTCTGTGCTTGATTTTATTATGAAGGAGACAATGTCACACCTAATGGCATGGGAATAGCAACCTCTGAACCAGTACAGTTCGGGTTGTCCTTGATGATAATGATTTTGGAAGGGGACACACTCCCACACAGATGAATGGTAGGGACAGCCACACCATACCACAAAAATATATTAATTTTGGTACTTTTGATATCCATAAAATCTAAAAAGAGGAAAACAAAATGAGGGCCTATGAACCTCAGTAAAAAGTAACATCTTTATCCTCTACCAAGAAATGGTTTCATTGGAAAGTATTTATCACCTCAGTTGATGCCCTGATACTAGTACAAGATATATTCAAGCTCCAAGAAAAAATTCCGAAATTATAAATACATGATCAAATTGCCAATTCCATCAGGCGATGGGGAAAGAGGAAGGGAAAAGAAGCTAGTAAATGGGACAATATAAATTGTTGCAGACGACTAACTTCATATTGATCACATGCTAAAACCTGACTTAATGCAAAGGATATTAAAACATGTTTTTCTGCAATGAATTCCATCCTTCTCTCACCCCCTCTCCCCTCCCCCTTTTCTCTTCTTCCTTCCTAAATCCACATGTAAAATGCTGTGGAAGACATTTAACAGGTCATTTCCAACAGTAGTGGCATTTTATATTTTTCACTTCTTCACTTTGCAAAGTACTTGACATCTATGTAAGGTAACAGCTGCTGCTTAGTTTATTCTCCTCCTCATTCTCCTCCTCCTCCTCCTCCTCCTCCTCCTCCAAGAAACAGCGAATAACACCATTGCTTCCATTTCACTAGCATCACTTGAAGTAATTTCATGCTATGCCCTAGACCCAATTTCAGACGAAGAATACGCCAAAAGTCCTTTAACGCTTCATTCGAATCTAATGACAGAATTGGCTCTCACAGGTAAGATTGGGACCGTTATTACTGCATCGTAATATAGATGCTTTGGGGTGTCCTCAGTAGTCTGACCTCAAACATTAGACGCTGTTTACTAGGTGACTCACTCTCCCTCTCTCAACTTCAAGTCAAAAGCATGTCTCAGAAGATGTTTGAAAAAAAATTAATCATCTTTTCTAAAAAAGTGTTATGTTGACTTCAAGATGGTTCTAAGAGGCACCTGATGATATTTCTGACTGTTCTGCAGAGGATTTCAGCAATGTAGAAAGACCTTGATAAATCTCCCCAATGGAGCTAGACATCACTTGACGAAACATGTTCTGAGGACACAGCTGTAGAAATTAAAATAAAAAAATACATCATCTTTTCTTTTAAACAATAATAACAAAATAAATTGTATTATCCATATTTGATTTATTTCAAACTTTGTAAAGATTAAATTTTTCTTCTTTGGATTTCTAGGTCATTTTTTAAAATTTTCTTATCCTGAAATATTTGAAAGAAATGTACCAATTACACATCTGAAGACAAATATAAAGTGCACAGCATGGCACTCCTTTGTAAAAATAAATTATAATTTCGGTTTCAGAGAAAAATGATGCTCACCTTGAGTTTGATATCGCTGTTGACAAACCATCTCAGTCTTGTGTTATGGGAGTTCCCCATATCAGGCTCCACCACCCATCCTCCTAAGCCATTCGTCCCTCTCACATACTCCTTTGAAACTGGTTTGGACGAATGCTCTATGGATATGTCACTCACCACGTGCAACCGTCCCTCGATTTTATGCTGACGGATGGACACAAAATCCCTGAAATGGATAAATTATCAGGGTTAAAAATGTTGGGAAATCAACAACCGTTTAGCAAGAGTCAATTTCTCATACCCTAACTGAGACTTGCAGGAGTTTAAACTTTAATAAAACCACACATGCTTAGCACTTTGGGGTGGTAGAATGAGAAAGAGAGGTCATTGACAGGTCATTGTTGCTTTAGGCTTTTACATTGTATGCCTTATTGGTTCTATATATTTAATATTTAGGTTTTTGTTACTATTTGTGTTTAGGTTTTACATTTGTCAAGTGCTTTGAGCAGCTTTGCTGATTATGTGCTATATAAATATTACTTATTATTATGATTATTATTATTATTATGATAGAAAGTTTTGGAGCAGCTTTGCTGATTATGTGCTATATAAATATTACTTATTATTATTATTATGATTATCAAGGGCAAAAACAGTGCTATAAAGATTTACCATTTCACTCTAGGCAAGGTAGAATGAGAGTGCTGAGTTTGTGAGGAGACAGGTAAGCCATGACTGATGTAACTGAATACAAGGTTCAAATTTCATGCAGCAGTTTTGAATGCTCTCAATTTTGTCTTACTAATAAAGTACTTTGGTTCCTGTTTTAGAACATACTGCCTATACATGTTTATATTTGTACAGCAACTTGACCAATTTTGGGTACCATCTCACATTGCAATACTGAGTAAAAAATTCCCTTGTGCATCTCTTTTTCTGGTTGCCCTCTTTCACTAAAAGAGTTATTAACGAAGGAATAATAGAACGCAGTTATATTATGTTTATTTTAAATAGTATTTTGAACACAATCAAATTCCACAAAATTCCACCTCAAACAGCAATCAAAGCAAGATGAATATGAAAAAGCAACATGCAGAGAACCAAGAATACTGAAGATAAGCATTGCATGAAAGAAAATTAGTACATGGAATGAAAGACACTCAACAATGTAATCTATCTTCCCAGTGACTATATAAATATGTGTTTGTACATACATGTATGTATGCTTTAGTGTCTATATGTTTATGAATGTCTGTGTGTATGCATAGGTGATGTGTATGAATATATGCTGTATGTGAATGCATATCAATATGTTTAAGAATGTCAATGTGTATGCATATGTCTATGTGTATGAATATGTGCTGTATGTGTGTGTATGTATATGTGCATGGGTATCTATGTGCATGGATTAGTAAATATGTTTATGAACGTCAATGTGCATACATATGTGTATGAATATGACTATGTGTAAATGGGTATATTTATATGTATATGTATCTATCTTCTGCACTCACCTGTTTCTGCTTTCCTATATGTATATATGTATGATGTGTGTGTTAGTATGCGTATGTGTGTGCGTGTGTATGTACCAATATGTCTGTCTTTGTGTATGAATGTGTACATGTGTATGGTTATGTGCTGTATGTATATGTATGTAGATTTACATGTATCTATCTTCTGAACTCACCTGCTAGAAACAAGAATGCTTTCCTATATGTATGATGTGTGCGTTAGTATGTGTGTTAGTGCATGTGTATGGTTATGTGCTGTATGTATATGTATATGTAGATTAATATCTATCTATCTTCTGCACTCACCTGCTAGAAACAAGAATGCTGTTTGCAACTGTGTAAAGGACCTGCATATCACAACCAATCTCCTGCACTACCTCTATGTGCTTGATAGTTGGATTCCAATTAACTGAATCCTCACATTTATCCCACATTAGGGTGAAAATATGTTCAGGTGTTGCCGGAAGAACAGCCTGTGGATACAACATGATAGATGTAAGACATTAATGAAAATCTCGGAACCAGGAAATACTTAAAGGAATAACATAGGCAGGGATGAAAAAATATTTATATTATTCAGTAACCTAAAAACTCTCTAAGTCTGGCAAGGCATGCTTAACGTTACAGTCAGCCTACATTGTTACTGTTACTTTAGTGTAGCCTAGGCATAGCTTCAATGTGCTTGTTAAGCGTAGCCTAGGCCTTATTTTTCACAAATATTTTAAGAAAAGAGAACTCTTTTATATTTTTAAACTATTGACCTTCAGGTGCCTCATAAATATTTTAAGCAGTGTCGGGCTTATAGGAAATTGTAAGGTCTTCTAAAGTTCTGGCCCTAGCAACAACAGCTGAATATTTTCCACAGGGAGTCTACCCCACAGAAATGACTTTCTTACCAGAAATGTTCCTCTCTGACATCATCAATATGGAATTTCAGGCATATTGCATAATCAATGGCGGCTTACTGTGTATTGAGGTGAGGCCTTAAGAGCCAATTTTCAAAGCGAGAGTATTCAGTCAAACAGGAAGCGGTTAACTTAAAAATCAAATATTAGATAGTTTTGAGGTTACTGAATAATATAAATTGTCTTTGATCCCTGACTTCGTTATTCCTTTTATCTTTACACAGACAAAGTTCTGATTTTATGTTCACAAAATCATAAGTACTTCTAATTTGTAAAATGTCAGTAGAAACATTGTATTAAAAGAGCAACCTAATGTACTATTAAATAGTCTTTGATTGAAACAGGCATCTGTTATTCCATTTTTCCATTTGAAGATAACCTTTTCTACCACTTCTTTTATGTCAGAATTAGTAAAGTAAAATTGTTGTCTCTATGTCTTTGTTTTGAAAGAGCAAAGATATTTTACCACTTAAGCAGAAGTTTGAAACATGTGACCTTCATGAATACAATTCCTGTATTAAACCAAACTAAAGTTTCCCATTCTACGGGGCAAAAAGTTTCCTCTCTTCACAACTTGTTTTTACTTAGTCTATGTTCTTTGTATAATTTGATAATTTTGTATTCCTTTTATTAGGAATATGATTTAAAAAAAAAGGAAACTTACCTCTAATTTAAACAAAATTTGATTTAATGCAATGTCAGCTGTACAAACGGAAATGGTTGCTGTTTCTAAACTTTTAACTACTGTCCAATCATATTCCCCATCTAAGAACTCTTGAAAGGCATGAAATGAATCTTCAGACTTCTGAATGAATGCTTGTTCCTGAAAGAGCAAAAACAAAAGACAAAAAAAAAAAAAAAAGGTGATCTCAAGTGAACTACTACCTTTTATAGTGGAATTGTATCATTGTATCATTATATCATGGAAGATTCAATAACTGCATGCTTTAATGAGAGAACCCATATCAGTAGCTCGCTTTTGACTTGAAATGCCTGCAGTCAATGTACCATGACCCAAAAGGCTTTAAAGGCACACATCAACAATTTGTATTGACAACATCTGTCTCTTTAATTGGTGTGTGCATTAAAATTAAAATAAGAATTGTGCAGCTGTTGTCAGATTTGATGGAACTCCAGCAAAATTAAAGTTCATCATATCTTAATATTTGAAACAACTTATTTAGATACAGTGTTTCCCTATAGATCCGACTCAAGTCTTGCAGAATGCAGGTTTACCTACCAACGGTTCTCACTGGATGTAGGTTTACTTGCTGAGGTTCTAGCATCTGACATCATAATATCAGGTAATCAAGGCCAATCTTTTTTTCTTAAAAGCTCTCAGAATGTGACTTTTATACCTCAAGCAATTTTTGCACAGTTGTTGAATATTCTATCCTAAGTGTGGAATTTGTCTATCATTATGTTCATTCAATGATATCTCCATGCCTTTACTATGCATGACCATACAACTTGGGGGAGATTACAAACGACAAGGTGGAAGTTTACAAGGAAAGAAAAAAGCTTACTTGCAAAGAAGCAGCTAGGTTTATAGCGCTCCCTCTCTGGCTGTTCGGCAATGATTCAAAGTTGGACGCTGAAACGGCCCCGTAGGAGTGGGAGCTCTCTTTACCCGAGAACTGATCGTCCTCATCGATGACATCTTCAAGCTCAGAATCTACACAGCATCACAAGAAAGGTAAAAGATTTATCTTTGTGTTTACATAAACATTGCAAATGACTTTAACTGATGGCCCAAAATGATTGCAGAAGGAAATGATCTGTGAGTTGTGTCGATGAGTCCAGCTGTTCCTAAGAACATACAGTGATCTCTCCAAGCATTGTGTGGTCTTAACAGTACTGGAGAATTGTTAAGTTGTCAAGTGGGGAAATTCTCCTAAACCCACTACCTAACCTGGTAGAGTGGGTATTGTTTCTTTGTTTGAAAGTTGTCCCTGATTATTGCAAAGGAAATTGACTTGCTAGTTGTGTTGATAAGTCCAGCTGTTCTTAATAATAAACAGCGATCTCCAAGCATTTACTAAACATGCAAACGAAGTCCTATTTATTCTCAGTGTTCAGCAGTGTCATTGCCATTTAGGACTATTGACAAATTTATACCAAAAACTGGTACAAGATCCTTGAAACATGGATGAAACAAACGATGGAATCTATTTTGTCCATTGTCCTGAAATCACACATTATGAAGGCTTTATTTGGGTGTGAGGAAATCCTATTTAATAGCCACATGGCAATCAATGCAGAGATGACAACTTTTATAACTGCATAATTTTGTATAATTTTAATACAATTTTGCAACTAAGAAAGATTTTAACACTTAATGGATTTTGATTGTCAATCACTATTTGGAAAACAGCTAGGATGAAAACAAAAAAGAACAAGAAATTAAAAATACAAATACAAAGAGAGACGGACAAAATAAAGGATTCACCTGCTGGAGAGTCAAACGGTGAATAAAACTCTTGATGTTTCTTCCTCCGAGATGATCTATTGGTGTCGTGATTGTTTGATGATTGGTTACTGAGCAGTGGAGATTGTTCATCAGTGTCTCTGTGAGAAGAGGCTGGAGGAGAGGCAGTAAATCATTTCATTACATCACTCCTCCAAAGATTTCACAATAATCACAGTAGAAACAATAAATGTATTGCATGATTGTGCCAGTCATAACAGTACATGGAGTGTTTTTAAGATCTCAAGTGGGGGGAGGGGGGGGGGGAATCATAACACCACCATTGGCCTTGGTGGGGGAGTCATAATACCACCATTGACCCTGGTTGGGGGGGGGGGAATTGTAACACCACTATTGACCCTGGTTGAGCTGGTTTTCATTGAAGTTTACTGGGAAAACAGTGACCTAATTGCTTAAGGTTTATACAAAATTCAAAGTCTGTTGTTTAAACAGGACTACTATAAGAGAACGAACTATCAACGATTTACGCAACCAATCATGTGACATACACCGTGAACATGAACCATTTCAGGTTGGTGTTTGCGTGGTTCCAATTACCAATAACATAAATTCAACAAATTTCAGAAACTGTCACAACACCGTTCTTTTACAAATTATGGACACTTGTCAGCAACTTCCATCCCACCTTTCATCCCACATTTCCACATTTCCAAAGATTTGGGGTATGTCTAAGCTTTGAACAGAAATGAGACTGTCGCCCTTATTCCTTACTCTCACAATACACAAAAACATGTGAATGAAAAAAATCAGCAAAAAAAACCTTCCAACTGATGTGACTGTGGGAACACATCAGCTGCTAAGGAATAACTCTGGATGCATGTCAATGATGTCACGTGTCCATTTACACATGTATGCTCTTTGACACTCGCTAAAGGTGAGGAAACTGGCTGAAGCTCACATTTCTAAGAAAGTGTCTAGGTAAAATAAATCTCCTTGACATACCATGCAAAACTGGGCAATGCAAAGAGAGATTATCATACTTTTTGATAACAATTGACCTCCTTTGGAGAAGGTCTGCAGTAGCTATGTCACAAGTGAAGAAAACCAGGTCATTAAAAAAGGTTGTCAAGACTTTTTCAGAGAAACAGCTATTGATTGCAACTACTACCTATCATGATGCAACCATAACATGCCCTAAAAATTAGATCTAAATTTTATAAGACTGTGGTGTTTTCTTCTTACAGAGTGCAAATTAAAAGTGTAAAATGTTTCCTTGAAAGGCAGGTACACTAGTTATTAATGTTGAACCCATCTGGGAGATTTATTTTGAGTCTGTACCTCCACTCCTATTCTAGAATGCCTGTAGTATTCATGCTTGCCCTTGTGGATTTGTACTTGTACCTGATTTGTTTTCCACACCACATGATTATACATAATACAGAGTATAAATAAAGAAATTATTGCATATATAAACAAACATGATGTGAAGGAAGTAAACTAACAAAACTCTTTGAGGGCTTGTTGAGAGCTTACTTCCTGAAATAACACAAACAGATGAAAGACCAATAAACATTAGTCATTTAAATCAGAAGTGCACTGATTACAACAACCCATCCCTAAGCTGACACAATACCCATGGTCCCTGTTTGCCCCCACCCATCCACCCCCCCCCCCTCAAGTTAACTTACACATCACTTACATATGTAGTACATTCATGCAATCACCTAACGTGTACTTTAAGTCAATGACATCACCACAGAAAGGGAGAATTCGATTACAACAGTAAAACTTAACTAGTACATGCTGATATTTAATGCTTTGTCAAGTTATTCCTAAAAGAGTGTATACTTTGGCTTGCAAATAATGTGTTCATGGTAATGAGTACCAAGCCTCTATATCCTGTTAACGTAATGAACTTTGCTAGAAAGGGTGCTAAGGTTCCGCTACAAGAAGAGCATGTTGAGTACCGTAGCTGTGTATGGAGCTATTTTGCTCGAGGAAATGAGAAAAAGTTACCCGGCATAAAAGATTGCTCAGATTAAGGATGTCATGCAATTTCAAAAGGCATTTTGAATAACTGTACTATATGAAATTACTGAAAAACGATGGATCTCATACTCGTGATTTGCGTCTTGTACTCCTGACTGTACTCACACCACGGGGAATGCTGTTACGAAGTACTCGTACAGACACGATTAAAACATTCGGTAAACACCTTCTGGAAGTGGTTCCTTCTTTCTGGGATACTTTATAAGGTCAGCAGTATTGACACACACACACACTCTCATCAAGTGTTAAACTGAGGTTACTCACCAGCTGCTGCGTTCAGTCTTCTCTCTCTTTTAATGACTTTAAAATCTAAGATCCACAACTCAAACCAAACGATGATGAAACTAGCGATTAAGATCACCACATCAGCAAACTTGGTGTCAGATCCCTGCCCACGGCATGGCGATTCCTGCCCCTTATCCTGAGAACATTGATGGTAAAAAAAAGAAGAAGTTTTTAACTAGAATCCACAAGGGGAGTATAAACAAGCTTTAATAAATTATGTGGTTGAAAGGCAGGGAATGGGTTGGACTGGTGGTTGGTGATTACATACTTATGTTAGGGAAGGAGTATAGATAAATGCAACTTGCACCCTTTTATATACCTCAAGCTATGACATGAAAAGCAAACACATATTACAAACCAGACTTAATTATCACCTATAGACATTTAATGTGGTAGTTTTGCTCAAAGGAAGCTGAAGTTTATTTTGTATGACTGACATACGAGTTGGTTCCCAGTAACGAGCAACGTATTAAAGAAACACAACAAATGATACTGAATATTGCATTAAAATCAAAATGCGACAAATGGAACTGTTCAATTCCATATGAAATCTTTCCAGCATTTATGCCATTGCTAGTCATTTTGTAACATCACAATTGATGGTTTCCTGACTTAACATTAAACACAGATCTAATTTTGTTTAAATACTTTACTGGAGTACTAAAGAATTAACAAGAGCATAGTTAGAAATTTGTCAGATGTATGGAAGTCTAAGGACATGGGCTCGAAGCTGAGAGTGAAGCTCGCAAAGGCTATGATTTGGATTTTGGTCCTATACCGCTGTGAAAGATGGACTTTGGGAAAGACAGAGGAGAAGACAATTGATGTTTTTGAGCTAAGGCTTTGGAGAAGAGTTTTGAGAGTCAGCTCGAGAGAGAGACATACAAACGAATGGATTAGGAGGAGAGTTGGTATCACTGTAGAGAAAGGAACGTTGGAAGAAGTGAGGAAGAGGAAGTTGAGAAGTATTTAGTTTTGGCAACGATTGAGGGAGAGGTGTGCGCAAGAGGAAGACGAGGAAGAAGAAAGAAAGGTTGGCTTGATAAACATCAAAGAGAGGAGAGGAGGTTTGGGAGAGACGAGTAAGGCAGCTTTTGGGGGAAATCTCTACGGCCTTTTAACAGGGCTAGGGCAAACTGAACTGAACTGAAACATTAACATGCAGTACCAATCAAAGAGAATGTCGAGTGGCATTGTATGGGTTTCCCGGTAAATTACACTATACCTATATGTTTAAAGTTTAAAATACCACAAGATTTCATACAGGCTTTACAAACAAGTAAATTAATTAATCAGGAATAACATTTAAGAAATGCAACTACATTAAGAACAATGTAAAGAGAAGCTTCTATATGAAACCTGGTAAAACATCAAATTTAAATCTCTAAAGAAGATTATGCTGGAATCAAAACATTAGGCCCTCTAACATTTATACAACACACATTAAAAGCAATATTATAGACAAAAAGAGTATAACACAATCAAAATAATCTCATGTGTTGTTTCCCTTGCTTATCTTAAGATGTTAAGTACACACTTCAACTTTTATTATAACAGGATCAACTGATAACTGTAATCAACTAATCTGACTAAGGAAGGTTAAACCTTTTTCAGCAATTCTTTTTTTTTTTTTTAACTTTTGTAAGGACATGTTTAATGAAATGGCAATGGATACAACTTTGAATGGTTTCAGGGGTAGGCTATGTCCCTCTGTCTTGCATTACTATTTGGAGGTTAATCCTGTAAGCCTTGTTTAACTACGCAGTGTGGATGCTCGTGTACACGGGATCAGACCCCACAAATGGAGAACACCAATATCCCCTCATGGGGAGTCCTGTCTCCCGAGTCCCCACACGGGCAATGCAATCCAGGTTGTAGAGTAAATGCTCTGGGGATGACAGGATCCGAGATCTCCAGTTACTTACCTGCGAAACTTCTGCATTAAAACACTGACCCACGACCCACCATTGTACAGAAGTAGTACAACGTTGATTGATAATTTGTAAGCAATCATTGTGACATTTTCAAGCTAGCCTAAAGCTCCTTTGCTGATATTCTAAAATCCGTTGAGGTCGGCTTAGTACCCTCCGAGGGAATGCAAGGTCCTGATCTCCTTGAATGCTCAAATGTTGTAAAAGGCCTCAGAAGTGATGATGAAGTCAGGCTCCTCTATTCTGTCTCAGGCCTTCTTATTATTGTATACTTTCATTTTCCCTTTTCTAATAAATAACTACCAGTATTATTATTTTCTACTTCATTCTTTTATCTAATTTCTCTCTTATCAACGACAAAATGCCACTGAAGCATGATATAAAATACTGTAGAAGTCTATATTTACATGTATGACAGTGCTGTGCCTATACAGTAAATGTCAGGAAGCCATGTGTTGTACAATGACTCACTTGAGCACTTGCCCCATGTGCTGATTGTGTATGGACATCAGCATAGAAAATAAAAGTTATTATTGTATATATATTGTTCATTTTGTTGAGTATAATTTCCAAAAATATGAGGATGCATGTCAAATTTACTCCTGCCAATCCTCTTCCCCGAACCACCACTAAACACACCCCACCCGTCAGATGGGTGCAACTGCAACCGTACCTTCTTAAACAGTTTTTCAGAAACTTTACAGGGGTGAGGAGGGTGAGGCTTAGGCTTAGGTGAGGCTTAGGTGAGGCTTTGGCTTAGGTGAGGCTTAGGCTTAGGTGAGTCTTGGTACAGTATTCAAACTAGGGCATTTTTCATCACTGCAGCACATTTATAACAAAGCCAATTGCTTTGAGGAAACAAATGAAGGAGGAAACAAGACAAAAACACACGCCCATACTGTTTGCGATTAGAGATCAATAGAACTTAGCTTCCTTGTTGTTTGGACTGGCAAGCTAGTAAATGTGAGGTGTACACACTCTAACCACTGAACCGCTGGCCTGGAATTTCTCATAAATAATGCAGGTTTTTTTTTTTTTGTAAGCACATCTCTTATACCCTCAAATTATATAAAGCATGAAAGTATTTATCTCGTTGACAGAACATTATGATAGCAAGCATATCTAGATAATGGTGTATACTTACATAGAAATTATAAAGGACAGTTTTGCAGATAACCGTGCCACTTGTCGCAATAGTCGTAAGCTGCAAAGATCAAAAAAGTTTATTTTAAAACTTTAGGATGTATATACTAATACTGTATCTTTCTGGTACTCAACAGAACAGTATTAACCATATAAACTGTAGGACATATATACTCCAATACCCCAGCATTGTAAAATGGTCAAATAGCTTATGTATACAAGTACAAACTTAACCAGCATGCAAAAATGCATTGTGGTTTCGATGATGTAACATGAGCAGTTTTCTTCATGCATCTGATGAACATAATGTATAGTGAGGGTGTACATGTTTAAACTTTAAAGGGTTTCACGATTTGACCTCTGATGACTCCAAATGACCTTTGACCTCCATCAAAAACAATAGGCTTCTTCAACTCAATGTGGTACTTCTACACACTAAAATAAGAGGTCGGCACAAGCTCCCAGTACTTATTGAGATATTGTGATTACAAGGTTTTCACAATTTGACCCCTGGTGATCCAAAATGACCTTTGTCCTCCACCAAAAACAATAGGCTTCTTTTACACAATGTGGTACATCTACACACCAAATATGAGGTCTGCCCATGATTCCCTTCTTGAGATATCGTGTTTACAAGGTTTTCACAATTTGACCCCTGGTGACCCCAAATGGCCTTAACCTCCGCAAAAAACAATAGGCTTCTTGTACTTAATGTGGTACTTCTACACACCAAATATGAATTGGTCTGACTTTCCCGTCTTGAGATATCGTGTTTACAAGCTGGGGTTCACTAACGCACTCACACACACACGCCATCATGAATGCAAAGGTTACAATTATCATCGAAACCAAAAACAGGAACCAAGTTGAAGTGAGTCACAGGAGACAAAATTTAGAGCTTTCAAAACTACTTCACAAACTTTGAACCCTATATTATTCCCTGAAATATAGTTTTAGTGAGAACATTAAATTTTGCCCACAATATTTTCAATTTGCGACCATTGTTGACACTGGATAAGCAGCAAGGTTCTGCACTAATCTAGGCCTACATATTTGTCAGAAGTTCATCTCAGAGTTTTACTAATTGGAGTCATCAAGTTGATAAGGTTTTTAGAAAATGTCACATTTAAGTTTCACTGGAGATACTTCAATTTAAGTTCCTCTTTTACATGTCAAGAACATATATAATTCTAAAAGAATTTCCACTTCCGCTGTGAAGAGGAATTCACTACAGCCGGCTAAATTTGACAGCAGTGTAATAAGGAAATTATGTTACACTACAGTGAAATTGCTTCTACTGCAGAGGCGGCATCCAATTTGACTGGAACAGTAAAAGTGACGTAAAGCTGTGGAACTGTATCTCACTTACAGGGCCGGGGGAGGGGGGGGGGTAGTAGATCAGAAGAATTTGGGCATGGGTTGGAGGGAGGTTGAAGATCAGTACTAACAGGTCACCATAATGGCTACAGGATTGGTTGTGTATTCCCAAAGACCCATTGCAACAACAATAATATAAAAATATGGAAAACAAAGTACCTATGCACAACCGAAATAGCTTAAAATTTGGGAGTTTACATAGCTGTTGTTGGTTGATCTTACTGGAAAAGATACAATCTTCAGTTTCTAGTTTTCTACCTTTAGAATGAAAGGTGATGAGTAATCAACCACAGTCTAAGTACTGTGGTAAATAACACATTTACAGTACATCCAATGTACATCAATTTTATGGCTATATATATTTAGACCCAACCCATGTATGAGGGACAAGGAACTGTTTAATATTCATTCAGTTTTGAAAGGTTAAACAAAGTTCTCATCAAACTTTCGGTTATATGTCAACTTTTGAACATGCAATATACTTGAACATGCAGTATAAAAATACAACAAAGGATATAAGGAAAAAGGAAATGATGTTTTTTGACATTCCATCACTAAGGTTAACAACTCATGAAAACTTAATCTAAAAGTTTTTTCACTTCAAAATGTCCATGAAAATGTTGCCAAACCCATGGTACTTACATCCCAAATTTATAAAGTGTTTTCATACACAGGTGGAATGTTCACCTAATTTTTCCTTAAAGTTTGCAATGTAACACAATATGGCATCACCGCCTTTAAACTAAACTTTAAACACTATTTAAACCATTTTCTATACATGTATAATAAATATTATTCTTTATCATAAGTGTTTTAATAACGTCAAAACTTTGTAGAAATTCACACCGTAGAAGGATAAACTTCAATGCAATTTCCAACACAACACAACTTTCAAGTCTCATAGATTAACAAACAAAAGTATAGATTCTTCATTTGCGGTAGAAAGTCACATTCCAAGGTGTACTATGCACTCATTGTGTTGGAAGTGGCAAGAGAAAGTTTGTCCTAGACTGCCCAGAGAATTTTCAAAAGGCACACAGTCACTACGTCATCCCATTTGACAGAGAGCAAACAAAATATACTAATACAGTCTGGCATGAATGTAATGCATTTGCAGTATACATACAAACTGCTGTGGGCCTTCAGTGAAAGAAAATTTAATCAAATTTAACTCAAATCAGGGACGTAGCCAGGGGGGGAGCAGAGGGAGCGAACGCTCCCCCCCCCCTTTCAGTGTCAATTTTTTTTTAAACTGTCGTTTTTAGCATCGTATTTTGTCAGTGCTCTTTTGATCTTGAATACTCGTCAGCTCCGTTAACTCGATTGTAATCGTAGTAACATTCACGCCTACTGATTCAACTACTTAC
>JAIPMN010011623.1:0-10631 GCA_020650975.1 Apostichopus californicus
AATCAAAATCAAAGAAATGAAATAACTTCATTAACAACATTTTGATATTAATATCCAAGTTAGCATCATCCACAATTAAGATGCATCATCTTAAATTAATTTAAAAAAAAAAATTAAAATTTAATAAAAATCAAAATCAAAGAAACAAAATAACTTAATTAACAACATTTGATATTAATATCCAAGTAAGCATCATCCACAATTAAGATGCATCATCTTAAATGAAATAAGAAAAAAAGAAATAAATAAATCAAAATCAAAATCAAAGAAATGAAATGAAATAACTTAATTAACAACATTTGATATTAATATCCAACTTAGCATTATCCTCAATTAAGAAGCATCATCCACAACACCATGAAGAAGATTCTTGGTGCTTACTAGCAATGACAGGAATAGCTTTTCCATCAGGGATAAAAAAGATTATTGCCGCCTTCTCTTTGACATGATTAATATTTACAGTTTTTGATTCTATAGTGAGAATTTGTGTATGGGAGATGAGGGATCTTTCTTCCGAGATTTTTCCAAGCAGTCCACTCGGCAACTTGGCCTTGCAGCAACTCCCTCCATTCCATATTTCCGTTGGCAGTCTGGGATTGGGTTGGTGGGGGAGGGGGTAGTGGCAACCAGGGATAAAAAAATCATCCACAACTAAAAGGAGGCTACATGGTGAAAGTGAGGCTGAAGAAAACTTTTGGCAATATGTAAAAAAAAATTGAGGTCACTATCATATTTGGTGAAGCATTTCTGTAAAATGAGGTAAGTTTATGTCTAAACTTGACATTTTCTCATTCAATCTATAAATCAGAGATACCTTTCCAGTATGGCTCAGTTTTAGAGAGATCTACTCTCCAGGTGTATTGCTGTTGCACTGTCTCGGTATTTGCAGCATGGTTCTGAAAATAAAACCCAAAACAAATTGGCAGTATATTTCTGGAACATATATATGGTACAATAATATATAAATATTACATATATATATAAATATGCTAAGAGATAAGAATGGTCGCTCATGTTCAAACGTAAAGACCAATAATACTGTCATCATACCAGCAGCTTTCCTCTGGGTTATTTTGTTACATAATAAGTTGGTCCTGGCAAACAATTTAAGGATTACACTTTATATAAAATTTATTAGGAAACCACCTTGTTACACATCATAACTTTCAGGTGGGTATGAAAAATATGACCTGTACCATTAACTCTATTCCAGAAGAAGTCAAAAGTATTATTACTCTCTATCCCCAGCGAGTAATTTCTACGTAAAATATTGATTGGCAGGCAAAGAAGACCAATATACTTATAGAGGTATGACTAAGAAGATGTCGGGGGGGGGGGGGGAGGGGGCCATCCACCACTTTCGAAACACCTCCCACCACCACATCCTCTCTACAACAGCGACCAAAATTTCTTTATAAGGTGACTTTTCATTTCCTTCCCTCATCCTCACCTCCATCTCTCCTACAGCATCTTCACCTTCCTCCGTGATAGTACCATCCATTGATGCCCCAGGTTCTGGACTACTGCCCTCTGCCATTTCGTTTTGGTCCATTCTGTATGATCAACAACAAGAGCATGAACATCTAGGAGAGTGAAAGTTTGTTAATTATATTTAAACTTGGGGGGAAGGAGAAGGGGGGAGTGAGGGAAGGGTAACACAAAACTCAAGTAGACAATGTAAGAACATACCTGCTGTGCAAAAAGTAATTTGATGTGAATAGATGATGTTGGAGTATATCTCCTTGGGTACTTGGAAGGGACTTTGGAATTTACACTTCGATGGATTTCGTATGAATAAATTATTCTCAAGGACTGGACTGAGGAGCCAACATCATCATTGACTTGATGTCCAAAGGGGCATTTCAGACATTTAAATATTTATTTTATTGGTGATTGACTTAAAAAACAAGAATAGATACACAATTACCATGGGAAACACAGCGATTTTCAATTGATGAGTTTGGGGGGTGGCAGGGTGGTGGCAGGGATATCCTGCCTCAGGGTTACAGACGGTGTTAATCTGGCTGGCACTGAGCAGAAGGGATCAGCTGTACCAACGTGCATCTCATCCCTTAATTATGTTGAACAGTAAGGAAGAATGGGGTGGGTGATTTTGAAGCATCAGCCAATAGCATCTTTTACTTACGGTTGTAATTGACCAATCATGGACACTCTTGCAGATTCAAGGTTTTTTATTTGACCTGTCCTTGTTCTGAAAGCAAGAGAACGAAAACAAGATAAAATCCTGCAAAATTCACTGACTACGATAGTTTAGAATACACTAGAATACAATAAGAATAAACTTCAAATCATATCATAGAAACATATCATAGAAACATACTAGTATTACAAGATCAAACAGTGCCCTCACTCACCCCTCCACATCCACTAGTCTGGTGGGAAGACTGTTCATTGAATATTATGGCTTATGTAATTTAATTTGTTACCATGGTTTTAGTTGCTTATCTGAAGTATACCCACACCCACTCAATGGGGTACCACAGTTTTAGTTGCTTATCTGATGTATACTCACACCCACTTGATGGGGGTACCACAGTTTTAGTTGCTTATTTGAAGTATACCCACACCCACTCCATGGGGGTACCATGGTTTTAGTTGATTATCTGAAGTATACTCACACCCACTCGATGGCATACTCTATAGACTGGAATTGTTTTGGTCGTCCTTTCAGAAAACTTTGCATGCTGTGTAATGCCTCTAGAGCACTTCCTGAAAAAGAAAATGCCAACAATAGGCTTGATTAAAGCTAGGAAGGCATTTTACATTATGTGACATGACTACATATTGTACATTGCCCTCTACAGCTGCACTGTGTGTTTGCATTTTACTTTGTCACTCTGTCCATGTAATATAATTGTATAGCCCTGAACCTATCTAAGATATCATATGATTGCAACCAGCTCTTCACCTACAAACTCTTGAGATTTTAAAACCTAATTTTGTTATTCCTGGTGTGAGTTTGGTGGATGTGAGCTAATGAGCTAATGAGGGTACCAGGTTTTTAGCTGCCCTGTGGAGTGCCTTCCAAAGCCACACCCACTAATCTTTTTCCGAATCTGTTAAGTGGTTATCATTAATACCTACAGCATACCGTCTTACCTTCTACCACATCAATGACCACCATACCCGCTAATGAGGGTACCAGGTTTTTAACTGCACTGTGGATTGCGATCGCACCTCCCATACTGTGCCCTACTAGTATGATAGGTGGCGCTGTTTCATCCTTGTAACGTGTTGAGACGATCTTCCCAATGTCACTGCGATAAAATCAGGAAGAAGGTCAATACAGTTCCACTGTCCCAAACTGATATTCTTGGAATGATACTTTAATGACAGTGTGGGTGACTTACAAGGGGCAGCAAAACCTTAATCAAAGTGCTGTAAACATATTTCACATTGCCAGGTGAAACTACTAAAGCAATAGCTTGCTCATTGTTCTATATAAGGTTGTTTGGAAGGTATTATTCTCTCTTTTTTGCAATATGAACTTTTTGATACACTAAGAAATGCAACACAAGATGTATGGGTTCTGTGATTTCAGTGTGACAAAGATTCTTCAATAAAGTCGCTCAAATTCTTTCATAAAGTGTTTACAGATTTAACCTTGCCAATACTTAACTAAACTTCAATTCCTTGTAAGAAGAAGTCCTATTCATCTGTGATTAAATAATTTGTACAATCGACTGCCAGGGATAAATGTCACTCATGATTCTGATGCCCGATACATCAACAAACTTTCATCAGACTTCAATAACAATTCTATGTCATCATGACAAATAGGATATAACTCTCATTGATTGCTGAAAAAGATCAGAATAATGGATATTATCTCATGAGCAATTCTCATTCAGAAGGAGGTTCTGAAAATTAAAGTTTTTGCAGAAAGAGTGTTCCATGACACGACTAACATGTTTCATTACATTGTGAAATAATTTGACGGTGGTGATAAAATGCTTTAAATAAATGGAGCACAAGGAGCTTTACTTGACTTTCTGACATACAGGGGCGTAGCGAAGAATTTGCCAAGGGAGGGAGAACCTGTAGGCAAATTATCAGAGCCGTAGATTCGGCATTGGAAACTATCTAAGCGTAACGAAGCGTACAAGAAAATTGTGGCCGAAAATGCCACCCAGATCGCTGGAAATGGCACTTCCCAGGCATTGCAAGTTGCATCTAAGCATTTTCTATTTTGAAATTACTAGCAATATCATAAAAACGTAAAAAAAAAATATATGCTCAATGGGGGGCGGTCGCCCCCTTCGCCCCCCCCCCCCCCCTTGGCTACGTGCCTGCTGACATATTTAGGATGAATAATGCCTTTCTTTATATATCTACTGCAGTCTTCTTCTTACCTGGCTAGTCTATCTGCTGATATATCATCTTCCTCACTTGTTTTTGTGTTTCCATGACCTCTGACATCAACAGCTAATGTTCTGCATTTCACCAATTTAGTCAACGTTGCCTGTAAATTTGATAAAATAAAATTGAGCCATAGTGTACTGGATCCACATATCATCAGTTCATTTTGAGTGTCACCTGAATTATATAGAGTAATTCATAATAATAATAATATTTGCTTTTTATATAGCACTTTATACCAGCGATAGGTCTCAAAGTGCTTTACAGACGTTATATTACCCCTGGTCAATGATAACCTGTCCCAGAGACAATCCCTCCAGTCGGCAGCAGTTATATACTGCGCCTAATGACAAGTTACCTCACAGGTACCCATTTAACCCCTGGGTGGAGAGAGGCAAGTGAGAAAAAGCATCTTGCCCAAGGACACAATGTAATGAACTAGGCAGGAATCGAACCAACAATCCTTGGATCACGAGTCCGACGCCTTAGCCAATTGGCCACCATGCTCTCAGTTGGTGAAGCTGGCAACCTAAATGTTTTCATGAGCCGGAGGAAATCGTTCATTGTTGCAACAGATCAATTAATGACCGGCTGAAACATCTGGTGGTTGTAGAATTTAATTTCATCAATTGAACTTTTATTTTAATGAACGAAGAATAATTATGAAAAGCTATTGATAAAGTGCTCACATGTACAAACAAAATTTTCTAATATCAATGTACAAACGTTACTTACAGACAAGACTGCCCAGGTCAGACCAGAGAAACCACCACCATGAATCATGAAAACCACAGGACCTTCACTGCCACACTCATATATATGGAAGATGTGTTAATGCATTAAGGACAATAGAAACATAAATTTGAGAGAAAGTGAAACAGGAAAATTTCAAACTTATTATTGAAAATTTAACAAATCATTTTCTGACATGATCACTTATCTTCTTATGTTTTTTTTTGGGGGGGGGGGAGGGGGCGGGTTTAAAAGTCATTCATGTTTTTTCCTTACTATCACTTAGCCAACATTTTTAGATATAAAGGTTCTATACACAAGTGCCTTGACAAGAACATGCAGGTGGACTTCCTTCCACATTATGCATAGTTCTACCAATTTTATCTCTTAAACAGTTAACCTCATAATACGAACAAGCAAGATGCTGTTAACGATAGCCAGTAGTACTTTAAATCTGTTAAATATATATGTATACCAGTGATAGGAAAGTTATAAACAAATTTGAAAAGAGGAAAGAAATTAAGTAATTTGCTAATGGTCCGATAATGGTCCTGGGATGCTTGGAGAGTTACATGCAAGTAGTTTGAAACATTCTAACAAATACTTAGGAAAATACAGATGGCCCCTCTTTAAATAGTAAAAGTTTGGATATGTCGTCATCATCAACTTTTAAGTCTTTGGCTGAGGAGAAATAGTCACTCCAAGGGAGCAGGCTATAGTCCTTTCTTCTACCTTGTGGTCCTTTTCGTTTCTTTCTGTGAAAATAAAAGCAAACAGCAACAAAAATTATATTTGGTCAAAGGGACAACTTTCAAATCAAGCATAATCACTCAACTACTAACTTAATATTAAATATTAAAGGTTAAACAATGTGTCAATAATCTACTGAAAATAAGGAGGGCTCTGTCCATACCCTTTGCAGACACAGTATTGAGTTCACATTAAATCTAGGGGTTAGTACATTATCATGGAAAACAAACTCAGGCTATGTGAAGTAAGATACAGTTATTAAGGTCTACATCCCATCGATACCATTAGGTTGCATAACATTTAACATTCAACATTTTTAATATTACTAGGCCTACGGTACATGTATTGTTAATGTAAGTTAGTGATACTGCATGAGTCAGATGGTGTTGGTGTTTGCTAAAACTCATACTAACACAAACTTAGAGTCTAGCCTCTAGGCTACCAACTGTTAATTTGTACAGTATGTGGTTAGCCTAGCCAATTTCCGATGCATTTCAACTTAAAGGATAGGCCTAAGTAGCCAATTTTCAATGAAAGCAGAACTTAGGTTAGGCTGAATAAGGCCTTAAATGCCTAGCGTACCTTCCAGGTACTCCAGGAGGTGGCATCGGAGGCAGTGTACTTCCCAACGATTTCATCAGTAACTTTCTCTCCAAAGATGATGACATTATGAATATGAAGTATAACTCTCAACATTGCCTAAGTTATACTATAAACTGTAAAACTATATTGCTTTGCACCTAAAACCCCCAGTTTTAATTCAATTTCATATTGTGGCTTATTCAATCTAACTCTCTAACGTCTAACTCTAAGTGGGGTTAGGCATAGGCTAGTCGAGTTAATAACATTCAACTAAACCTGTCACTGGTTAGCAACAGTATTGTACACTAGAGCACTGTAATCAAATTTTAGTGCAAGAGAGCACGGAATGGTGTTCCCCCATTTTTTTTGGGAACTGACAAATAATGCAGACATTTTCCAACAAATATCTAACCAAATTTAATTCAGGTCATCTTACGGACTTAATATCATTATAAAAAATAATGAAAACATTTTTCTTCGAATATAAACAATAATGTATTTTGAAAGAAGAACTAACCGTAACTTATGGACTCTTCTAAATATATTACAGGTAATACAAATTGTGTTCTCCTTTAGTGAAACACTCCGCGCTCCGTTAGGTGGATACCGATAATCCTGAGGCTGAAGTGTCTTTCAAAAAGCTCGAGTTGATTTTAAGATATTCAAGTATGAATATTCCTAATAATAACGTTATGTGTTTCTTTCTAAGCCCTCCGTTGTATATAGCTAATAGTATGAAATTAGATTAAGAGGAACGGGCCTTAATTTTGGCTCGTAAAGTTTATGTGTTTCTTTCTGTAGCGGTCGACTACGTGAACTTACTAGTACTACTTTTGCGAAATGCCTGTCATTGGCACAAATATCACTAAGCTTATGTCATTGTGGGCTAACAATTTAGGCCTAAGCTAAGAAAAAAAAGCTTCTTATTGTATGAACTACACATGTTTTGTAAAGTACATTAATTTTGTCATCTAAGGTTTGTATAACTTAAGACAATGTTATATAATGCAATCATTGCTGTGGCATAAATTCCATCATCCATGGCACATAGGCTAGGCTGGTTTCAGTTATTCTCCACACATGGTACTTTCCGCTGATTACTTTTCGCTGCATGTCAGGGAATTAAGCTGCTTATATTTACTGATGTTTTATTTACTGGAGGAATGGGTGTGTTATGAGGGATTACGTAAAGAAGTACAAGGCAGTCGGCGTAAAACTAAAGGCAAAAGGAGGCCACGTAAATAGTAATCAGTAAATTTAAAAACAAAGTGGCTATTCTTACGACGAGTCGTAAGAATAATTTCCGATTATGCATGCGCAGTTGCTATTTTTACAACCAGGAGTACTATTTTTACGACCATGAGTAACAATAATTTCCGGTTAGGGTAAGGGTTAGGGTTACCCCTACTACACGCGCAGGTGCTTTATTTACTTTACTGCGCATGAATTCGCCGATGTCGTAAGAATAGTTTGTAGATAATTGTTACGACTAGTCGTATGAATAGCCACGGCCATTTGAAAATGCAATCAGCGTAATAAGGATGAAACTTAGTAAGACCAAGACCAATTTATTCCATATTGACAACTACACCCAAATAAGGTGGAACTGTTGAACTAAAATTGATTATCACCGCCATTTGTACTAAATCATCATTCCTCTTCTGAACCTAATCTATATCCTGAGAATCTAGTCTCAGAGCCAAATTCTTTTCTGCTCCAGCCAAATTCTATCCGTTTCCATGTACCTAATCAGTTCGGTAGCCAATTCTGTGCCTCAAAAAGCACAGCTGGCAAAACTTTGTTTTCTGCTGAAATATTTGGTGTGCGGAAAGCACCGTTTTTTGTCAGCGGAGAATAAAGGCATCTACCTAGGCTAGAAGGCTATTTCACCATTCACTGAAAATAATCATTGTTTTCTTTCCTTTTTTCCTAGATTAGTTATCATAAGAAAGAAAGGATAGTAGTACAATATGAACCAAGGTGCAATGGAGAATGCTGTACAACAGCAGGTCTTGAAGGCCACAGAGGTGATAGAGAACCAGCTGGATGCCGAGATTGCAAAGTTAGACCACATGGACCGTGATGAGATGGACATATTACGACAGAGGCGGTTAGATGCTCTTAAAAAGGGACAAGAACAGAAGCGGGAGTGGCTAGCAATAGGCCATGGCACCTACACAGAGATTCCTGGGGAAAAGGAATTCTTCCAGGAATGTAAAAAAAGCAAAAAAGTTGTCTGTCATTTCTACAGAGAAAGCACATTCAGATGCAAGATTGTGGACAAACATATGAAAATTTTAGCGAATAAGCACATCGAGACAAGGTTTTTGAAAATTGATGCAGAGAAGTCGCCATTCCTCACCGAGAGGTTGAAGATCACTGTACTTCCAACTTTAGCATTGATCCTTGAAGGGAAAACTAAGGATTATGTCGTAGGGTGAGTGCTCATACGATATGACATGGTATATTACTCTTTCTCTATCTAAGCTATCACTTTCTCTTACTAACAGACAAAAATGAACTAATTTTTTGTATTCACAAAATTCTATATTTTCAAAGTTCAAATCATTTCCCTTTTTTACTACAGATTTGGTGATCTTGGTGGGGCTGATGATTTTCCTACGGAGATGCTGGAGTGGCGGTTGGGATGTGGTGGAGTTATAGATTACAGTGGCAATCTCTCTGAACCGCCGGTGGCAGGCAAGCCTAAAGCTAATCTGCTAGGACCAAAAAGCAAGAAAATCATCAGAGGGAGGGATTATGATGAGGATTCAGACTCGGATTTGGACTGAATTTTACTTTCCACGAGGCATGAAGATGGTACAACGTGCGTGCCATGCAATGCTTTGTGAGCAACGTAAGATGAGTATGGGAAGGGATGAGCTGGTTAGTTCAGCACTCAGCAATAGTGTTATCTTCTGAAGCAAATAGCGATGGTTAATGTTTATTGCAATTTCCATTACCTTCTCTCTCTCGGGAGGGAACTGGTGAACCACCCATGTTTGTACCCTAGTCTTGGTTCTGTGACTGAAGTTCCATGACTCAATTAATGTGTGGTGTCTTTGAAATTAATTGATGTGGAAAATCAAGTAGTGGACGGATCCATATAAAGAAAAGAAAATTGGAAGAATGATTTTGTGGGTGTCATTTTGTCTGAAGTAGTAATAAAATCAACCATTGATATACTACAATCCAAATAGGGATTTCACTGCTCCCAGTCAGGTTGTAAACTTAGGACCTCCCCCATCACCATTCGTTAAGGTAATCACCCAGGTTTATAGTTAGTTTAATACCCTATTGTAAGGTAAAAATATGCTAATCAGATGCAGTTTTGGTAACATTCCTGTATCAATTAACTTGTTCAGTGTGCATTATCAAAGCTTTACTGTAGGCTAAAGGGACTATATATACAAATACACGTAGCTTTATATTGATCAGGACAACCAATAAACGGCTACTTCAGTTTCATGTAGGCTGTACTCTTTGCAAAAAAACAGGGACGCAAAATGTCCTGGAAGTTGTGATTGAATGTTTATTAATGAAGCTACTGCTTGAAATGATTTGCTAGTCTTTGGAAGCTCTTCAGCATATCCTGCCATTTTAGTAGTAGTAGTAGTAAGTTGAGTCTCGTCTATCCGACATGCTCAGTGATTAACCTCCGCCACGTATCACGATCTTGCGCAAGGTTCATTGCTTCCTCGAAATTGTTAATATTAACGTCCTTAAATTGCGACTTTATTTTTTCCAAGCAAGGTAGTCACAGGCCCTCCTACTGGTTTAGCAGTATGTCTCAATGCTTCTCTTAAAGCAACCTTTGCTGGAGCGTCCTCCTGGAGTTCTTGCTACATGACCGAAAAATCTCAATCTTCTATGTGCGACTATGGATGACCAAGGTGTTTGGTTGGTTTCATTGTAGAGCTCATCGTTTGATAACCAATTGTTATTGGTCCATCTAATGTTGAAAATATTACGAAGTAGTCTCCTTTGAAAGTGTCAGTTTTGCGATCAAGATCCTTCGTTGTGCCCCACAGTTCGCAGTTGCACAAAAAAAATTCTGCCATTTTGAGGATCATTAATTGTGCTTGTAAAGTAATGAGCATAAAGATAATGTTACTCAGCTCACTTTGTAATAAATTAGTCCAAGAATCCCTTGTTTGTAATAATGTTTTTCATAGATGATAACACCT
>JAIPMN010011624.1:994-15670 GCA_020650975.1 Apostichopus californicus
CCCCCCCCCCCCCCCCCCCGCTGTGAGCAGCTTCTTTGATCTTGCCTCATCATTTCCGCGATGTGTGGCAAATTTGGTATAAACGTCTGGTTCAGCAAGAAAAGCCGTAGCTCGACCTACGTCGTTTGCAGGTCAAATGTTATGCGCAGTACCGTCACAGAGCTTTGTTGACTACGAACCCGTTGCGCAGTTCTTCATATCGTGTCTATTTTCTTCCTAAAAAACCGCATTTTCATTGCTTTTTTCGTGTTAAAGTAATAGCAATATTAGTCCTTTCCTGGCGTCTGAAATTCATCAAAATCTTTGCAGAATATTTTGCCTTTTTGGACATTTTTCCTGATCGCTCCTGACACCATCTTTCGATGTAATTAACGAAGACGGTCCTATTCTTCAGTGTGGGATATTTCACAACACTGTCCAGGTTTGTACAATTTTACAAAATAACGCTAAAGTTGATAGGTTCCATCGCTTGTTGCAAAGTTTTATTGGCAACGAAAGTCCATTCACGGGTATGTTGCCATGGATATTTCATACACTTTGAAATGAAACGCAATTATTTAGTTGTCTTTCTGAGGAAAATGAATAAAACTAAAACTTAAAAAAGCCTTTTGTGGTGGGCCCTAACGTTGAAAATGTTGAAATGTTGAAAATGTTTAAAATTTACCTGATATATTTGGTAATGATATTTAGAATGAATGTTGTTGTTGTTGAAATGTTTTATTTGCTTTTGTATGAGGGTTGCTCTGTCCATGAAAATTGTTGAATGCCTTATTGTTTTATTCTGGTTGTCCCAACCCACTAAAATTGCACTTTTTTTGTTTGGGTTGCCAACCCATGAAATGGCTGGCGATTAAATTGTTTGAACACAAAGTTATTCACCAATGCTGAAAAGATGTTTTAGGCCTAGGCGTAGTTGTTTATTTCTACGGCAATAGTTTAAAACTTCAATCGCCATATGAGATATTAAGTATTAATTCGCTGGTGACCAAAATCAATGTTTTATATTTTACATTGCCAACAAAGAATTCTTCGTGGCCAACCATGGAGACCGCAGTTGTCCAGGGTTGCCCAGACTGCATAGTTTTTTTCTCGCAGGGAAGATCTTCTGTTACATTTGAATAGACGCACATTTAAATTGGAGTAATATTGGCACTAGGCCTCTACTGTACACAGTTTTGTTACTTTTGGCAATTGAAGGTCTTTAATAGTCCACCAAATTGTTCACCAAGTAAATATCATTTCAAAATGGAATTACCAGTTAAAATGGAGTCACTTCTTTTGTTAAAAGCTTTTTGTGGAATCTTCAAGGTACAGAAGAAACATTTTTGGTGTGGGCCTATATTTCCATTTTAGCTCCATGATTACATGTAGGGATTTATTATTAAAGAAAAAACTGACCTTTAATGAATATTTTTTCCTCTATTTCTTTTCAGATATGGCGAGCATTCACAAGCAAGCTTTACAAAAATTGTGCAGATTATGTGGGAGTGCCAAGGCAATTCCTGGGGACAGGCCACCAAAAAGCAAATTGGATTTTAATATATGGACCTTAAAAGCGCTCAGTATTGACTTTAAAGATGACATTGAAGGAGTACATCCTGAGTTTATTTGTAGCTGTTGCATCTTGAAGCTGCAAAGATGGAAGAAAAAGGACAACAAAAAATAGAAATGTGCATTCAATATTTTTGTTGCCACTTATGAACCCCACAGCAATTTGTGTACTTTATGTCCACCAGATGATTGTAGTACTGCCACGAAAGAAACTGAACTTCAGAATTTTATTTTGGAGAATTGCAAGGATTATAGACTTGTGTCTTGGATGAATGGGGTTTCTTGTTTTCTTGCTCAAATAAACACTAATGGCACTGCCATTATGAAACGAGTTTGTGTTGAAAGAGACGGCAGGTGGACATTTCATGTAAAGGAGAAGGTAATAGTGAGGCAAGATATTGTTGATTTAGGTTTCATGATTCCTGACCTATTATCAACTGAGGAAGATGTCGATAGTTTGTTGAAATGTACCAAGGATATCGATATAGGTTTTTGAAATAGTGACATCTTCGGTTCCACAGAATATTCTGAACTCCGAAAAGAAGGTTTTGCTATAGAAGAAATTTTTTTCATGGATGGGACCAAGGGACACAAACCCTTCGGCACAGCAATTGCAGATTCATTGCACATGTGAACAAAAGATGTGAGTTATGCTCACAATATCGATGCAACTTATTTGCAAAACGTTCCCAAATGCGGGCTCTTTCATATTTTTCTGTTCTAAAAACTGATTCTTGGAGACATTCAATGTTAATTGCAATATATTCATTATTGTTTATCTACTGTAGATGTGATGTGCAAATTTGCTGACAATGCGGGAATATCCAAATTTCTTGTGTTTCTTTCCATTGCTTCATAAGCTTGCACTGTTTTTTGGTGTCATTACTCAAACCGGTTTCACGAAACCAACGTTTCAGTTGGATTCATAATTTACTAAATACTGAAAAACCGCAAGTACCAAAAATAATCAAATGTTAGCCTATGTTGCACCTACGTGTCCATAGCACTTTATGTATGATTTATATTTATTTATTGCTTTTTCCTTCTTTACATTTTGCACTTCAAGGGAAAAGAAATCCGTTGGACACATTTGCTGTCTCTACAGGAATGGGACGAACAGCTCAATGCGCCATCACCTGGTCTTCGTTTTGTTCATAAACTGACGTACGAACACTTGAATCTGACACCATCATTGCGAATGCGAGTGTACCTAGCAGCACAGGTATTCTACTTGTACTGATTTCACCTTTAGTGTTTAATTTTACTACTGTACTGTTCAGTAAAGATTTGTTAAGATGTTTAGGGCAGGGTTTTAGTGTTGACCAGGACTACACAATTTTGTGCCTGCAGTTGACACTTTGTTTGCAGTCTATCACCTATCTAGGGAAAGTAAAGCTTAATTAAAGTTTGGTTATGTTCTTTTCTTGCTTCTTGCAGGTTGTCAGTAAAACTGTGGCTAATGCACTTGAGTCCATGGGGAAACCTGAACTTTCATCAACCATACTGTTCATACGTACAATCAATGACTGCCTCAACGTTGCCAACACCAAACCACATTTTCAAGGAAGGAATGCTAATCTTGCACCATACAAATCGGTCGATGATGAGAGGTTCAAGGTATGTTTGGAATTGTCTTCATCAGTAATTTGGAGTAAAAAGTAACAAGTGTTGCTAATTTACCTGTCATATAGCAGTGAGTGCAATACAGACATTGCATGTTGGATAATGAAAGTTCAGATCTACCTTCCCACTGGGCTAATATTGCACAACCTTAATTCTTTATTTGCTCGAGATATCTGGGCTGACTATGTTACAAGTACTGGCTTAAAGCTTATCAAGTCTTCAAATGGAAGGATTTGGATTTGGCTGGAGTGCTCATGATGACAATGGAAGTTATTTTCATTTTGATTTTTCATCTTTTTTTACTAGTGGTTACAGAATGATTTTCTATGATTTCTGGATGAATGGTACGCTGAATCACAGAGTGCAGAAGATGTGCCGAAGAAAGACAGATACAAGCTTTTTATCAGCAGAGAAACTTACTCTGGAATGCATATAACAGGTAACATATTGTATTGTCGCAATGGGAAGTAATATTACCATAGCAAAATTATCTGGCAAAAAAGTCATTTTGAAAATGAGCATAATAACTAGAGGTATATTTGTATGTTTGCAACTAGGTGGCATTGTTTGTCTAGGAAATGGAAGACGACCAAAATATCAAATCCATAAAAAGTCAATTGGTTGGGAATCAAATTAAAAACCTATCCATGTCTGGAATTCCACTTGCAATCAAATGACCTCCATCAGAGAGGGTTCATTGTATTCAGTGGCATACCTAGGGGCCATCCCCCCCCCCCCAATGAGATTCTTTTCCCCCAGACGAAACGCATATTACATACAAATTGTACATAAGTATATTGACACTCCCCAAATTTGCCCCCCAGCAAACAAATTTTGCCCCCCAAATTTGCAATCCTGGCTACGCCATTGATTGTATTTGTCACCATTTCAAATATTTTACCTGTGGTACAGTACCTTTACTGAGTGCCTCGAGAGAGACATGGATTGTAACGTGTCTTCCTGGAAGTATGGAGTTAATAAAGAAAGGCATGTTCATTAATACATGTATTTCTTGTAAAGGAAAAAAGAGAGACAGCTTTTTGCATGGAAGGAGCCCCTTGGTTCAGAAGAACTTCAGTGAATATGGACTTCCATGTGGATGCTTCATCAGTTATAATTTTGCACTCGTGTTTTTGACCAACGTCTTTATGTCTGCTTTATTTTCTTTCATATCAGTGAAATCATTTGTCAGTGTAGCAAAGGAGCTCCTACAAAATCCATCCGTGGAGTATGTTTTAAGTGAGAAATTTTCACAGGATCCTTTGGAAGAATATTTTTCGAAGCAAAGAGGTTGTGAAGGAAGGAATGACAATCCATCTGTTCAGCAAGTTGGACACAACATGTTATCTCTGATGGTTGCAGGGAGCAGAGCTGTTAGTTCGCTGAGGAGCAATTGCCGCAAGAGACCAAGAGAAGATGAAGATATATAACTCAAATTAAAAATTAATCACCTTCTATTTAATGATTCGAACATTTGTTTCCAAAATGTTTAGGTATTAACATACAATTTATATCAATATGTGTTGCTCGTCTGTCCATGCACGTTTTTCTTATGAAAATATGGACGACAACTTTGAATCAAATACATAAAAACTTTGAAAGAATTTGTCCCTGTGATGTCACTTTTGACCTTTGACCAGCCATTTGCAGGCCATTCTCTCTGAGTTTCAAACTTGCATAACTTCTTGTAGTAATATGTTATCAGATTTTTTCACCAGTTTGTGTTATAAATTTTTCTCTATCATATACAATTTTTCAAAAATCCATCGGACTATTCCTTTAATATTAGCAAGTTTTGCTCAAGCTACTTGTCTTGATTTGCCAATGTCTTCCTTAATGCCTTTTCTCCTTTTTTACCTGCTTTTTTGTTGTTACGCTTACTTACTTCCATATACATTCTCACAAAAGCGTTAACCCTTAATTTTACCCAATACCCGACAAATTGCTCCAGAAGATCCTGTTTTACTTTAACATCCAGTTCTGTTGTTACCAGCTCATCCCAGCGTTTTCGTACTTGATTATGTGTATTTAAGACATTCAAGAGTTCACTCTTAATATTTACATCCTTCAACACCATCAATCTCTTGACATTCAGTACTTTCTTAGTATGGAATGCAAGAGTTTTGAACAATCCACCCCTATTTTGTTTCTTAATCCATTGTTTGGTGTAGTTATAAAATGAAGTTCCTTCAGCAGAAGCCGACTCGACTGACAGAGTTTTTACAAAATCCAGAACGGAATTGTCCAAATTCTTTTGTCTCAACAGCCTACGCTTCAAAGCAAAAGGGATATAGCCTGCAACGTACCGAATAATCTGCTCTTCATGCTGACTTATAGGAAAAACTGTGTCAATGTCATCTTTCATGGGCATTTCATATTTCTGCTGCTCTGCAATTATTAATTTCATTAGAAATTCCAAAATATGTTGCAACATGAATAGTTGAGCAGAACTTAGGGCTATCGTTAAAAGATTTAGTTGCGATAAGAGTTCCTTCCAAACTTTCAGTACTTGTGGATCCAGGCGTAAATTGTCGAACCGATTCCACATTCTCCCACGATCACTGCTGGTTATTGGTCTCTGGTTATCAGGATAAATAACATCCCAGAGCTGCTGTACAATAAATTTGGAGAATTCTTTCAGAGGAACACTGCCATTTTCTAGAAGCTGCTTTGCTAGTGTCTGAAGCTCTACAGACAAGCCAGAGTCCATGCAGTATAGTGAGTGTAAAAAAACTATTTAAGCACTGGAGTATGAAGAATACAGACATATCCAGGGCATATTGTACCGTGTACACCTGCGGACACTTTGGAGCCGTTTCTGTGAAAAAGGAAAAAGGTTTTTTTTTTTTTAACTTAATAGATCATAGGGGTACAAAGTTGTGGCGAGGGGAGGCTGCAGCCTCTGACTTGGAAAACTGAGGTGAGTTAGGCAAAAACGTTTGATTTAATGGGGTAAAACAATGTCAACAAATAACGGAAAAAATATATAACAGGTCATTGATAAAAATTTGGCCATTTCTGTGAAAAAGACAACTAAATCTTGAAGTAAAAATAATTTTTTCGTTCAAGTTAATAGATCATAAGGGGTAAAAGGTTGGTTGATGGTTGGCAAAAATGGTTGACTTAGTCGGGCAAAACAACGTCAACAAATAAGGGAAAAATATATTAAGAGGTCATTGATAAAAATTGAGCCATTTCTGTCAAAAAGACAAAGAAAATGTTAAGTAAAAATAATTTTTGCGTTGAAGTTAATAGATCATAAGGGGTACAAGGTTGATTGATGGTTGGCACAAATGGTTGATACAGTCGGGCAAAACAACGTCAACAAATAACAGAAAAAATATATTACGAAGTCATTGATAAAAATTGGAGCTGTTTATGTGGAAAAAGTCAACATATACGGAATAAATAAAGAGGTCATTGATAAACATTTAGTAATATATTAAGTTGGGGAGAAACGCGTACAAATATTAAGTCTAGTAAAATATTATAGCCTCCCTAATTTAAATGGATTTGTAGGCCCCATAGTTGGAGTAAACCTGCAAGCAGATTTTGAATTGTTTTACAAGTGTTCTTGTCTTCGTTTCATTTGTGTGGTTCCCTTTCTTTGCCATAAGGAAGTGCAATGTCGTATTTCAGTCTTCAATTCAGTTTTTGCAACATAAGTGAACATTTCTGTAAAAAAGTGACAGGGTGCAAGTATTGAAAGAATGATTGAGGAATATATCGACAGTGTGGGCCATACGAACAAGCCAATCCAGGGGACTGCAATAAGAACAGATTCAACATTTTACTCAACCAAAAGTAAAAAGCAACAAGAGAAGTTTCTTACCTTTTGTTTTGTTTCCTTGGGTTGTTTTCTGTTTCCTATCGTCCTTTGTTGAAGCAGATTGCCCTGGGGTCTGATCTTCAATAAAATTTTAACATTCACAAGGTTTGCATAATGTTAAAGAAGGCCTGTGCTACAGCTATTCTGTCAGGAATAGTTTTTGTAATATGTCGAGGAAAAGGAAAAATGTTGGCCTAAAACATGAAATTGTTTTGTATGTTTTTTTTTAACAACAATGAATGAATAGGTCCATGATCTGAACAAGTATATAAGAAAACTGAAATGCACAACAATGTTGAAACTCAAATGAATTAGTATACTGTTATTTGTAAACAAGGAAAAACTGAACAGTGAATGTTATTAATAACATAACATTAACTCCTCGTTGCAACCATATATCTCCTGTAATTCAAGCAATTCAAGAAATTACTTAAAACTCTGTTTTTCAGAGCTGCCAACACAGATTAATGTAGTTATTATGATACTTGCTGTACATACTTTAACATTTCTATCATATATTTTTCTTTACAATCTTACTTTTATAACCTTTTCAACTTTTTTACTTTTAACATATTTTTATCTTTTGCTGTTAGGCGCCTTACAGCAATTTTTGTTAATTGTCAACACAGATTAATGTACTTTTTATTTTACTTGCTGCGCGTACTTAATTCAGGTGTTATTTTGTATTTTAGTCATAATTCGTTTTCAGTCTGAGGGCTCTTTAAATGCCTACTAGTTTTTACCCAAATGTCTGTTTGATGTGAAATTTCATCGTATAGTACATCACAAGATGACACTTAAATGTTACTTATTGATAACATTTTAAAATGATCAGAAAACATACTTTTGGTACGTTTTCCGTAATTTTTTAGGTGATTTTTAATACAGCGCATGGTACTTAACGGTACTGCGTTGTAGATGTGTCCATTTGCTGAATTACATCGGTGAACATAGTGTTATTATTTTTTATCGTGACCTGTACCTTTAAATTCAACTCCTTGTCTTTATGATAATTAGATAAAAACACACGGTGATCATGCAGTAATAAGACAATATCATTGGTTGAATTTATGCTACTTATTGTGATTGGACGAGCGCTTGTCGATATGCTGGATGTTTGGGGTAAAAATAAATGGAACTTCTGTGCAGCCTGTTGCGCTGCGGGTATTTACGTCTAGACTGTGCACGTGCTCGTACCACCAAAGCCAACTCTCCACAATCACGTAAAAAGCAATTCAACTCTCCACAATTAGATGATCCAGTGCAGCAGAATATTGGTATTTGCGATTCATATTTACTAAATCCAACTCGCCATTAGAAGAAAGCGGTAAGTTTATTTATTTAAGTAAGTATTTAATGATAATATTGAAATGATAATATTATGAATTTTGGTACGCCACTGTGTCGAGTACAGTAGCGTAGGTGTAAGTAAAGGCTGATTTGTACTAGTCTATTACTAGGCCTAGACTAGGCCTATTTACAGCATTGCGAAGTTAGGAAATCTGCTAAAATCGAACACCCTCATGTTCGTAATATTTCAGCAAGGGAAAATGAAAACCTACCAGTTTTCAAATATGTCAAGAAATTATTAATAAATTCAATGTAAGGTCACAAAATTTTACGATCTTCCCACAAAAAATGACCTTTAAAAAGTATTTCCGTCCGGTATTTGAACATTGTGTTAACTTGAATGGAACCTCGCAAAACAACACTTTTACCTATCAACCACAATTTTCGGTGAATAAAATGAATATATTATGAATTGAAGGTAAAAATAAGACCAGTTTATATGAAATATTTAATGCCTATCAACTTTTGGACGCCATTTTAGTTGGCTTTTCGAATTATACTCCGACGTTGTCAACATAGGCAAAGGTTAGCCAATATTTACCTGTATAGAAAACAGAAAATTTCCCGTAAATTTATCGGAATTTTCGGAACTTTCACAATTGATATCTGCTAGACAGATTAAATGAAGGGTGAATTTTGTTTCATACGGGCATTTCTTCAGTTGAATGGTTGAAAATGCTCTCATATTGTGTTCTAAACTATGCAGGGTCCATCTAATAGTACTACTAGTGGCTAGTTGTACTCATAAGTAATAAATTACAGTAAGAGTAATGTGAAGTTAGGAACAATGCATAGTCTGAACTCGTCATTTTCGTAATATTTCAGCATGTACAAAAATGCGTACCAGTTCAAATATATGTAAAGGATCCAGCTAGGCCTAGTTCCATTAATACCCCGCCACAATTAACCTGCACCCTGTAGGCCTAGGTGGCTGCTAGGTGGCTACTTTCTTAAAGAGCGTTCTTGATAACAATGCAATCGTAGCCACTACCCCTACTTCCCTCTGACTCAAAATAATTTTTTACTGTTCCCTGTACAAAATGATACACATAAATGTCAAAGGTGCAACTGGACCCACCCTAGCTACTCTTCCTACTCATTCAGATTTAAACAATTTAAAAAATTTTTCTGTATCAAAAGATATGCAGAAATGAGAACGCTGCAATTGGAGCCATCTAGCCACTATTTCTACTCCCCTCACGTTTTTCTTTATTAAAGGATAGGCAGAAATGAGACCGATACAATCAGAGCCATGATAGCCACACTTTCTACTTCCCTCGGTCTTTAATAAAATGTAAATAGATAGGCAGAAATGAAAGCCAAGCCATCGTAGCCACTATCCTTACTCCCCTCCGACTTATAATATTTTTAACATTTGTTTGTATAAAAATAGGCCGCAATAAAAATGATGCATAAAGCTATCTAGGCACTCTGCTTGCGACCCTCAGACATGAAATATTTTTCATTATTTTTTCTGTATAAAAGAATAGGCAGATATAACTACGTGCAACTGTGGCCATCGTAGTCAGTCTGTCTGTTCCCCTCAGGCTTAGAATAATTTTAAACATATCTATATAGAAGGAAAAAAATGTCAATATTTGAAAGATGTTTATTTCAGTTTGTATTAGATGTATACAGGGGATATTTCCCGAGTTACAGGGTATTATGCAACTTCTCTGTAATAATATCGTGACAACCTCCGGAATCTGTGGTAAATTTCTATTGCTCCCCTATAAAGCTTCAATTTAGGGTCCTAGTAGTAAGGTTTGCTTGTTATAAGTTATAGAAGGGAATCAAAATTCTTGATTTTTTCAAATTTAATGTCTCTGTTTAGACGAAGTGAGAAAATAAAATAACCAAAAGAAGTTTTTTAAGTATTGTAGCGATTTCAGTGTGGTGAGAAAGTAGATTTTCTTACACAAACATGTTTACACCCATTGTAGTATATTTGACTATAATGAAAGAGCCTTTTGTAGTCTTTGTAATCTGTACTCCTGAGAATCTGTAAGTGTTAATTGAAAAACCTAATGAGCCTTAAGAATAAGTGTTATAAGCATCTCTTATCTTCATTTAAAAGCTTGGGAAAGTTTTACTGCATACTCTTATGTTATTATTAGCCCTGGGAAAGTTTTATTGTATGCATGTGCCTATATTATTCTTTGTAAAAAGGTGCGAAGACTGCTGGCTTAGCTTATCAAGATTGGTGGTCAGTAGCTGGGCATGGGTTCTGTTTAAAAAGGGATGTAGTCAGTGGACAGTAGCTAGATCGCAGTTGTAAGTTGCCATCTACCTTTAGTTTGCTACTTTAGCAGTTACTTTAGATATAATATTTGCCATCGTAAGCACTCTGTCTGCAACCCTCAGTCTTAATATTTTCATAAATATTTTATATAATAGAAATATTTTTCAATATTTTTCGGTATAAAAGGATAGGCAGAAATAAGGAGTGCAACTGGGGCCACCATAGTCACTCTGCCTGCTCCCCTCAGACTCAGCATATTTTTCAACATGTCTATGAAACAGCCTCTGGGATTGAAGAACAAATTGCCAATATTTGAAAGATGTTTATTTCAGTTTTTATCAAACATATACAGGGGGTGTTCCCCGAGTTGCAGGGTATTATGCAACTTCTCCGTAATAAAAATCATAGCGACCTTCGGAATCTCTGGTCAATTTCTAGTGATCCTTTATGAAGCTTCAATTTAAAGCCTAGTAGTGAGGTTTGCTTGTTATGAGATAAGAGGGAATTCAAATTCCTGATTTTATAAAATTTAATGTCTCTGTTTAGACCAAGTGAAAAAAAAAATTTAGGAGGCCCTTCTCTAATTTTTTAAATGACCGTCTGACACATTTTTGGAGACTACCACCTGCCAGGTTAAATTTTGACTTTTCCCTTCAAAATATATAGACTCCCATGTTATGTACATACTTATAAACTATTTCCACATCATTACAGAGTGATGCTGAAATCTGTTGAAAGATATTATTTTGAAAATCATTTTTTCAAAAAGAAGTTTTTTAAGCATTGTTGCGATTTCAGTGTGATGATAAACTTAATTTTCTTACACAAACTTGTTTACACCCATTGTAGTATATATGACTATAATGAAAGAGCCTTATGTAGTTTTGTAATCTGTATTCCTGAGAATCTGTAAGTGTTAATTAAAAACCTAATGAGCCATAAGAATAAGTGTATAAGCATATTATCTGGATTAAAAGTTGGAAAGTTTTACTGCATGCTCTTATCTTATTATTAGTCCTGGGAAAGTTTCATTGTATGCATGTGCTCAATTATTACTAAAAAGGTGCAAGGACTGCTGGCTTAGCTTATCAGAATTGGTGGTCAGTAGCTGGGTAGGGTTCTGTTTAAAAAGGGATGTAGTCAGTGGCAGTAGCTAGATCCCAGTTGTAAGTTGTCATCTACCATTTAGTTTGCTACTCTAGCAGTTACTTTAGATATCATATTTAGTCATGTCACTCAGTCAAAAAATATTTAAAAAAATAGTATTTTGCAACAAATTTCAGCATCACTCTAATGATGTGGAAATAGTTTATTAGTATGTAACATAACATTTCTTGCATTAATAAATAGAAGCCAATTTGAATAGTTGTGTTTCGTGACTTATTTTCGAGCTACAATGTTACTCTTTGAACAGTAAACTTTTCCGTGAAAGTTTCCTTAATTTTCAGTACAACAGTCTCGTTAAACTTTCTACAATTTGGCAGTAAAGTTACATTATAACGAAATGTCTTGCTTATGTGCCCATTTTGGACATTACAAATATTCTGCAAAGAGTTTTCCCATCACTATGGTCTCTGATGCTCCATTGCAGGTATAAATTGTTTGCAAAACAATTTCATGTCTAATTGTAACGTATTGATACTAATACATTCTTTTTCTTTACAGGTGTCGTCTGTTGTCTCCACATCTGAAACCTACATCCAATTCATAAGGTATAGTATTATAAAGTTTGAATAAAGTTTGATTTTAACTGAAATCCGAAAAATAATTTGGTTGGTTTAATGCTGGTGCACTGCTGGTTTTCTACAAGTTTGAACAGTTTTGAAAAAGCCATACAAATTGAACCAAGTTTTGTCACTTTTCAATCTAGATATTGTTCGATAGCAATAGTTTGGACGTACAACATACAAAATGTTCATAGCAACAGCAAGAATATATAGTTTTCCATAGCCAAAATTAATATCACAAACATATAATTTTTGACATTCAGATTAATAATATTTAATAACAATAACCCATTACACTTAGCTTGTACACATTTTTTCATAGCCCAAACTTATTTTCAAAAAAGCTATATTACATATAATCTGAACAAAAATTTCCAAATAATTAATATAAAACATAATGCCCCGCAAATCTAGGAGGTCACGTGCAGGAAGGTTGAACCAAAAAAACTCTATTGCAACATCTACACAATGTCTGACACTAATATCTCATGTAGTTCCTACTCTACATATTTTATTTACATACATAGTGATAGGTACATTTCATCAGGGAGACATGCAGTTCTCAGAGTACACAGCTGGAAGACAATGTTCTTGCAATGCTCTTATTGCTCTTGTTTTTATCAACATATATGAAGTCATAATTACCTCTCATATTGATAGAATCTTACAAGAAGGTGACAAATTGTACAAATTAATAAGAGAAAGATTAATACTCACCAATCACCTTGATATTTCGCAATATTTACCTACAGATAATTTTCCATCTCAAGTATCCCTTGATAACATGATACATAATCTAAATTTTTTCCCAAGTATATATGGCAAGTTTTCAATTGATGATTCATGGTCTGAATCTATTTTGGAACCAATTGATATTATTGTTCAACATGCATTGTGTGTATCTGATGTTATGGTTCTTGGAGAATATATGATAGCAATATTTAAACAATTAAATGATAAATATGGGGTATTTCATTCACACAGTAGAAATAATCATGGATTGCTTGCTGAAAATGGCGGTGCTGTTCTCCTTTACTTTAGTAATATACAAAATCTCATCTCTCATTTACGCAATCCTTATCTCTGTGTGCTTATAGAGATAAAACCAATTTCAATACAATCTGTCATGCAGGATCAATTGACATGTTTGGCTTTAAGTCATTATCATCTTATTTTCAATACCAAAATTCACACCAACCAAGTAGTACATCTGCTGACAGTACTACACATGACAGTAATACACAGCATTTGAGAAAACATAACCATCAAGAGCTGTATAAATGCAGGACGCAGGCTTTAACTAAAAATAAAATTCCATCAGCAAAATTGAAAGCCAAGAGATTTGCAAACAAAAGTAAATCTAAATCTAATAGACTTCACATACATCATTCAAGTACCATTAGAGGCCAAAAAACCTGACATGAAGGTCAACTACAAAATTCAAAGCCTCGGAAATCATGCAATAAGAAAACTACAAGCTTTATACAACTTTGAGATAACACCACAAATAATAGCAAAGCAAATACAAAAAAGGTTGCGTGAACTGGGAAAATCAAAACCGCACAAATCCTGCAATGAACAAACTACAAGCTGCACTCAACCATCTGCCAAACATGGTAATGGAAATATTAACAAACCTTTGTCAATAAATAAAAAGTCAATTGATAGTCTTCATGACATGTTTAAAGCCAAAATAAAGCATGGACCAAGTTATGTTTGTACAAGTTGTCAGCAAACGTGGTTTAGACATTCTGTTAGCCAGTACAATAAAGTTTCAGGTCTACGACCAAGCCTTAATGAATACACTACTGGGTATTTATCTATCAGAAATCAAGAGTGGGTTTGTCACACCTGTCGAAACTTAATTTATGTAATCTGGAAGAGAGATTACTATCTCCACGTATTCCTTTTATGCAATTGAGAGAGCTTCCTAGGGGTGGACAAATGTCCTTGAGAGGAAATGTTGTTAATGTTCCAGTCGATATTATGCCAACAATTACTGCTCTGCCGAGACACTTAACTGCATCTGAAACTGTACCAGTTAAGCTGAAAAGAAGACTGACATATATATATATATATATATATAATGTTTATGTACAGAATGTAAGACCGTTGAAAGTAATGGAAGGACTTGATTGGTTGGTTAATAATGGTTCTGTTTTCAAAGAATTAAAGATACAAGTCAATCACGAATGGCTAAGAGTTATTTCAGAGGAAATCGGACAATTATTTACTACACCAAATGATGAACCTGAGCAGGAAACTATTGATTCTGAAGCTTTTGATGAAATAAATAATGATCAAGAGGAAGGCAATATGGATACACTTTTGACCTGTTCAGAATATGATTCAAG
>JAIPMN010011625.1:0-26856 GCA_020650975.1 Apostichopus californicus
AGTTGACTGCTTGCTGTCAACTTTCTGTATTATCAGTTGAAACCACATCATGACCCATGGTTTATATTATTAAAAATATGAAATTTTTATATTTTGAAGAAATGTCACCTGAAATTATTAAAGTAATTAAATTGAGATGTTCATCATTTTTCCACAGACTAAAGAAATATTTTTGCAAAAAAAAACATGCATATTGATGAGTAATTGCATTCAGAGTACCTTCACAGATAATCAAGCATTCCAAAAGTCACTTTTCAAGGAGAAATAGCAACAAATTTATTACAGTAAAGTAAAGCTTACCATGTCAAATTATGAGACTACGTATTATGATTCATTTCTGTTTGTGATAAAAAAGGACCTTTAT
This sequence comes from Apostichopus californicus, assembly GCA_020650975.1. NCBI lineage: Eukaryota > Metazoa > Echinodermata > Holothuroidea > Aspidochirotida > Stichopodidae > Apostichopus > Apostichopus californicus. The sequence goes on from JAIPMN010011625.1 coordinate 365, forward strand.
ATCTCACTAATAGGGTAAAGGTTTTTTTTTGATAGTTGTTACATGTTCTGGCTCTGAAAAATCCATTTGAAGTAACATATCATATCTGTTGTAGACTTCAGACATAAAATATTGAGAAGAGAGTTTTAAACTATTAATGTACAACTGTCTTGTAAGTATCACATTTCTGCAGTTATATACTACCCCTTTAAAGGAGGATATTGTGGTTGTATGGGTGTATGTTTGTATGTATGTATTTTAGATCCTCCTGCAAGCAGGAAATCGCGAAGAAGACATCATTGGCTTATCAAAGCCCCAAGCTGACCGAAGTCAGTCTCTTTGATTCATATTTAACGTCCATGATTATGAATTGTCAATTGTGACAACTCTGTAACTGGACGACATACATTAATCTTGGAGTGACTCGACCTCGGGACCTTATGATTGAAAGGCATCGGTGTTAACCACTGAGCTAATTACACTCCTAAAGAAATACATGTAAAGAAAAACCTGATTCAGGGATTGAAATTTCATGTCTTTATGATTGAGATTAGCGAGCATGGTTTGCAGTGTCCAGGGAATGTATGACAACACTTGATCCAACAGTTAGATACTTGATTTAAGTCACTTCTCAATCCATATATATTGGTTTCAAAGTTTGGTTAATAAAGGTCCATACCAGTGATTCATGAAAGAGAGACTAATGTGATGGAAGTTTTACTTGGCGAACCCTAATTAACGAGTAATTAACCTTTTAAGAAAAATCGACAATTTTTGTTGCCCCAACCAATTATGTACCGTATGCACACCACACCTTTTTTATTCATATTTTGAAATCAACCAATCAAATCATCTCTATCACGTGGCGTCAGACAATAACAATCTGCCTGTTTTCGCTCATTTTTTACGTACATTGATGTACTAGGCCTCTATACTACTAGACCTTACTGAGCCATGCGTGTTAGCAATCTCCTTTACATATTACCATAACTACCAATCATTACTTCCAAAAAGAAGAAAATCGGCTCTCAATAGAGGTATACAAATATTCATTATGCGTATAGAAGCTTTTGTAAACATAGCTAGCCTAATGCGGGCAAATCATAGGTACTGTATATTATTTGCAGCCTGTACATACTATTAGTTTATTAATACTAACGAGGAACGTTAGTTGGTGTATTAGACATTCGTGAAATGAATCAATCATGGCAATTAATAATATAATAGACTTACACTATATTGCTGAGGCATTAGGCCTTCGTTATAATCCATGGTATGTTCTGAAAATTTCGCTTTTCAAAATTTCAGTTTAACATGTTGTTCAAATTGACCAATCAGTGTCCATGTGGGTATTTTCTGTCAAGTCAGATTCGTGCTTGACAACACGTTATAGCATAGTCAGGTATTGCCGACTTTGACCTTGGATTTTCCGTCAACTAATGATGGTTTTAGTCATGATTTCTTCGCTAATGTTGGCAATTTTGTACAGTTAAGTTTCATTATACATTGTAAAGGGGTTTAATTTCTAATTGGATAGCCAGTTGCTAAATAAAGAGATTTTCATGCAAAATGCATATAGGACTATAATGCACTGTACTGGTACATAAATACAGTATGTTGTTTGCACACTTGTACAGTATATGGAATGGTCAGTAATCCAGAAATTCATAGGCATTTCTCAGTACGAAGGAAACCCGATGTGATGTTTATGCATGCAATGCATACGTATAGACAGAATGTTTACAGGCGTGGCATATTGTTGGAAAATTAGCCATTTTGCTGACAAAAATGTTCATCCCGTTTGCATAATTTTGTAAGATTTGAGACATTTTTCGTGCAAGATATGAGTGGTACATGTTTGGAGAAGTGTAAGGATCACATTTAATGGCATGCAGGTGTTACTTTGGGGTGATACTTAAATGCGATATGCTCCTTTAAGGATGAATGGAATTGAAGTTTTTCTTGTGAGCGTCTTTGGTCAGAATTGTGTGTCCACTTCAGATCCAACTTGTGGTCTTGTTTATTATGCAAAAGGAATTGTAATAATTAAAAATGTTTTGTGCAAAGCATCGAGAGCCACCTAACTGTCAGTTTGACCTCTGTGCTTTCTTTCGCCCGTCTGTATTTTAATTGGTGTGTTTTTTAATTATTTTTCAGATCCTGATTGGCTGAAAAACTACAAACCTCCCTCGGAGTCTATTGGAGTTCAATTTCCTGATGATGATGACGGTAAGACCACCGTGAATGGAGATAGAATTCAAAACCATGAGTAAAGGGCTTTAACCAGAAATAGAGTAGAGTGTTTAATTTACAGAATGGGGATTGATTTTGGGGATGGTTACTAAAAGTGGAGAGTGCATAATTATCTTTATTTTAGGCTGCTCATGAAAGTTAATTGGTAGCATCTTTTTAACTATTTCCATTGGCTGGATCAGTGGACTCACCAGTTATAATTGATCACTGCTGTATTTAACAGTAAGATCAGCAGTAGATTCACTAGTTGACTCACTCCTATAGCTAAAGATTGCACATGTACACTTCATCCACATTGCTAAACAGTAGCCTACCAGCATCTTTATAATTATGTTCAGAGATACATCCCATCTACAATTGTTGATCATATAGACACTACAAGCATTTGTTATACAAGTGTTTCAAAGTGCTGGTTGTGTTAAAGTGCAGCGTAGTGTAGACAGCAAAACACACTATAATTGACTGCACTGTCACAGCAGATGCATAGAATCTGAAGAAACTTTCCAATTTTGAATAAGATATAATTCATTAAAGGCAATGAAGACTCACCCCAAACCGCATGCCACGCTCTGAAAAGTTAACTTTCCGTTGCTTGCAAGTGACGTTTTCTTCTTGTCGCTACAAAATGCAGACAGTAATGAAACGTGATACCTTGTTATCTTTTATCTAGACCTGAGATGTCCACGCTGCTATGTACACTGTGTTGTGGGTATTGACCATAGCTGTATGTATTGACTGTACACTAGTGTCTAATTACCGACGGTAGCAAGCTGTGTGTGTATTTTCTGGGATCGATGGTGGTGCCTAACACTTCTGTTTCATAGCTAGTAAACCTACTCACTCACATTTACTTTGTTTACAAGAATCAAGGCTGAACTTCTTATCAACTGCTGATGACAGTTCATAATCAGATCAATAAACATAAAAGGGATGAGATGAAAATTGCACTGAGTTCAAATCATATTTGATATATATATATATATTTGAAATTGTGAAAAAGTTGGAAAATCCAAAACAGTGAAAACATTTACAGCATTCACCGGGATTCGACCCTGGGCCTCTCGCTTTATATGCGAACACCCTAACCAATTAGGCTATGGGTGCTGATGATATGTCGAGAGGTTCGAAACCGCTAAGGAAGGTCATAATTCCACTGTAGGCATTTTTCACCTGTATCAAACAATGCTAGTTCTGTTTTGGTGACAAATTTTGCCTATACTCTATAGATCAATCATGATGCTAACTAATCCGAAAATCATTTGTGATTCCTAAAGCCAGATCTCGGAAGAGATACTTTTAACAGACGCTGTTAAATGAAATGGAAATAAACGGCAATGGCATATGAATGTATATTTATATATATATATATATATTTGAATATATATATTTGAAATTGTAATGAGTTGGAAAATCCAAGACAGTGTAAAAATTTCCAGCCTCCACCGGGATAGATATACATATAACAGAAAAAATTTGCTTCCACAAACACTCACTGTGCTCAGTGAAGACTCATTCGAGATGTTACCATCTCTTCTCTAACACATTTAATATGTTAGATAAAATCAGCCTAATGGCTATATACTTTGTTCCAAAATGAGACAGATGTTCAAATATGCTTGTTGACAATAAACAGTCCTTAATTAGCAGTAATATATATGAACACTTTCTAATAATCATTATCCTCATTGTCGTGTTTTCTTCTTGTTTAACTTTGTTTACATATATTACTTCAGTTTCCTGTTAAACAGATTATAACTTAGGGGGTTCAAGAAAGAGCTTTTCCTTTAGCTGAATGATTTTTTTCCACAAATAATGAGTTTATTAGATTAGAGAATAAGTGTTAGAGGTGAATACGCTGCTGGGAAACACATATCAATATTCCAAAACTGAAGTATTGGCCAGTTTGTGGAAATAAGTGCCATTTTGACATCTAACTAACACTGCATGAGTCTGCCTGTGACAGAAGTGATGTAAAATTATTCTTTCACGATCGAGCCACGGGAAGCAGCGGCGTAACAATGAGTCTGGGCCCCCCTGGCTGCTGCGGAGAGTCAACGGATGTGCGCGCAGCGCACATCACGAGCGCGGAGCGCGAAGTCCCAAAGGCGTGGGTTTTTACTGGGGTTTTACAAGCTCTTTGGTGCAATCTAAGCCGTATATGGAACATTTCGTGGTGATTTTATCTACTGAGATTTTGGGGGAAATCTGCGTTCATAGACACATTTTTGGTCCGCCTTGTCTGTCATACTGGGAACATGAAAAAATGTGTTGCAAAGCTAGAATACATTAAGAGATTGAAAGGACAATAAGACAGCAGTTGCAGGAGCATATGATTTATGACGAACGTATTCACGCACAGAAAAATATGTCCATTGTCTCGTTTATAGTTTCTTTTCCAACGAAAACGTGCCATTTCAAAAAAAAGAAAAAAAAGGGTACCCCTCTTCTAAGTTGTGTACATCAGTGCAGCGGGGGCCCCTTTGGTCGGGGGCCCCTGGGTTTGCCCCGTCCGAGCCCATAGGCGTTACCCCGCTGACGGAAAGATCTAAGTTTAAGCTTTTATTCAGCATGGGATAGTGGAGCAGGGATGGGGGAGGGTAAGGCAGAGGGCTTTGGTGACTATGTTCATAAACATGTCCCCCTACTGTTGCCTCATCCGATGATATTATTCTACAGATGTTATTTAGTTTGAATGATTGCAATATATATTTTTAAGTTTTCTATAGAGAAACTTTTCGAATCATTAGAATCCATGATCTGTGCATACTGTATATCTGATAAGTAGGAAACAAAAGCTACCTATCATTTCTTGGTTATGTTTTATAGATCGAAGTGGAAAGGACTACTTTGACCTTTTGGGAGAAGACCGTGCTGATGGAGGAGAGAGACTGCAAGACAACGATGGTGATGACACAGACTCAGATGTAAGCTTCCACATATTTTATTATATCATAGCTATATATCATAAAGATATGTCAACCTGTGTCCATAGTCACATCTTTTATCAACTTTGCATCTTAGATTGATCTGTAAGATTTATATAACAAGTCTTCATTACCATGCATGTATTTTATTGTGTTTTCCAATGCTTTCAATGTATGCATGGTTGGCACTTTTCATTGAGTTTTACATTTGAAATATCAAACATCTGTAGTGACTTGTGTGCAGAAAATCACTCTTCTTTCACGCATGACTACTGGCTAATTAAAAGTAATTACATAAGCAAACAGTTCGCCCACATTGTTGCCCATTCTCCCAAAATACAAGTTCTGACCTTCACTTTATTTCCAGATATTCAGGAGTGTTAACCTAGGAAACTTAAGTATCTCAGTTAAGACGTTCAAGGTCAACTTGCTTCTTCATGTTTAAGCTAATGATTTGAGTGTCTGCATTGTAACGTGCATTCTGTATAATACAACATGGATATGTTTATTAGATGTACGGCTGTTTGATAGCTCAACCTGCTAGTTATAGCAACTAACCAACTGCGTATCTACGTGGAAGCAGTAGCCTCTCACTTCTGTTCATATTACATGTACTTTGTACACATGTACACTTTGTACACATTGTACACTTTGTTGTACACTTTGTACACATGTACTCTGTTCACATGTATTTTGTACATGTACTTTGTACATATTACATGTACTTTGTACGATTTTTTGTTTCATCTAACTGCTGCTGCATAAACTTATTTGTAGTCCAGCCAGGTAGGATTAAACCCCAGAATATTTACTAATGTCAAGCTCTGGGAGAAAGTTTCAACCTTTTTCCTTGACAGGATCTATTAATAGCACCAAAACTACTCAAATATTTAATCACAAACATAACAACCATTTACCATGACAACCTGCATTAGCTCTGTTTGTTTATCATGTTCATAGCACAAATCAGATTTCCCGAATATCTTAATTTCTACTACATCAACAATAGACATGTTTGCCTGTAATGGTTTAATTATCTGTATGATGTATATAGCATCCAATCACTGTAGCATCATGGTGTTAATTATCTCAGCTTCAAACTTCCTATTTGTATTCATACCCTGTGAAGGTGATTGTAAATTACAACTTCTTATCACTTCCCTCTCCAAAGCATCTTGCTTTAAGTAAGCCTTTTACAGGGTTATTGAGCATGTCAAAACTTTGCCGTAAATTTTCTGCAGCACTAGGTGAAATGAAAGCACATTAAGTACACACCTAAACTTGTTAAAAGCAAGTTGCTCCAGACGACCAATCAAAACCTCCCAAGTTTGTCCCCAGGGTTGCTGTAAAGCCAAAACTAATTATTTAGGTCAGTGACGAGAAAAAAAAAAGAAAAAAAAAGAGAGACAAATATACGAAAATGAATAAAGCGCTATCCACTTCAGTATGAGGCGTCCTGCAAAACTAAGATGTCATCAGAGAGTTTATGTTTTCTTTCTAAATTCAGTTGTTGCTGAAAACTGTTGATTTATCCACATACTACTATTACAGAAGGTTTGGAATCAGTTGAAAGCTCACTACAAATAAAACCTATTTCTGATATCAAAGGAACTTTGTCAAGCATATGTGTACTCCTCTATTCTCATTTTGTCTTTATTTATACAGATGTGTATCAAATTTAAATTTTTTTCAAGCTTCTTGAATCTTTTTGATATTTTGCTTTCTTATATTCCTTGTGCTCATTGCTAGAATACACTAGGGGTAACCACTGCTGGCTTTCTGTCCCTAAGCTTTCCTTTTCTTCAGTTGCATCATCGGAAATTTTCAGTTCAAATTTCATCCCTGTCAGCACAAAGACAATCGTATTGTCTTGTCTTGTTGACATAGATTTTTTGAGGGATGTGAGTGTTGAAAATGTGTAAAAAATAAATCTTCAGGGTAAAGATCACAAGATATATATAACTTGTGTTAGTCACAACATAGGCTGTACAACTGTACATGTATTTCACTTCTTTGTAGAGAGCACATACATGTTCAGTCTTCTTAAGTTAGCAGCATTACTGACTCCTGGTTAACTTTAGTACACGTTTCAGTGTTTTGTTACATCTTGTTGCATTCAATGTCAAAATAAAAAAAGATCAAAATTTGCAAAATATTTTATCCCATATATTCCAAAAAATTGTGTCTTAATTTCAACTTTTGAGTAAGGCTTATAATTTTGTATCCTCTAAGTTTGAAACATAAAATTTCAAAATTCCTGAATTATTGATTGCGGTGTTGGATTAAGTTTCCTATGCTCTGCCAGTTATTGCAAATCTTTTTGTTGGAAGAAGAAATCGCATAGTCTTTTATCACTTGATATTTCTTCATATTAACCATTCCGTTTAGTAGTGACCTTTTAAATGCTGCTCAGACCTTTTTCTGCCATGCTAAACACTTTAGAAAGAATTATGTTCCTCTGTAGAAATATGTCCAGACTTCATGATGTATCATTTGTAATGCTGTGAAAGTGTGATGTGGTCATGTTGCATTTACCTCTCTATATTCTGTGTCAAAGTTGTTGTGTTTGTTTGTTTGTGAAACGCACCTCGTCTTATCCAGCACGTACTCCGATAAATGTTGAAGAGAGAAACAGGAATTGATAACTTCTGGAGGCAGATATTTAGGTAAATATTACATTTTGAACTTCCATTTGTCTGCTAGAGAAAAGGTAGCTACAGACTTTGTTGATAGATGGCTGGGACTGATTGCACTTCTTGTAGGCATATTAACAATAGCATTGTTCCCTTGGCATTGAGAGACTGTGTACTACATAATGTTATATATCGGTAAGCACATGCAGCAGTTCAGTCCCAATAATTAAATGTAGTTATCTGTCACAACACATATCTTTCTAATACATCTTTAATCAAACCTTCTGGGAAAGGTTGTTATTCTGTTTCGTTAAAACCTTTGTTTGAGAACGTATTATTGTTCGTTTTAATTACCATCATATCAGCATTTGTCTAAAACAAGTGATACAATGACAACTACCTTTTGTTGAAATTGCTCTCAAGTTAGATGGATCTATGGTACCTTTGGAAGATAGTTTAACTTCTGAACTTATAATCTTGTAATAGCTAGTCAATATGTTTATTAAGAATTAATATTTGTTACACTATATGTGATTTAAAAACTAATGTAAATATAATGAATATCTTGGCAGTATTGACCAACTATAGTTGCTAGCTTCTAAGAAATGTTTTGTTGCAAATTATTAAAACTGTAAGTACTGAGAAGTGTGCATTATCTCCAATGTGTTTAGAATATACTTTAATAGCAAACATGTTTTCTCCACACACCCTCACACACTACCCTCAAAGAAACCCCCCACCCACCTCCTTTCAAACTACACCCAACCACCCCTACCGTTTGTCTTTTTCCTATCCACCAAGAAAGAAAAGTCTCTCTTTTCATAAACTGCAAGAAATAGCACCTTTCTTTGTTGTAGCTATGGCAACTACTTTCAATGTACCATGTCTTTTTTTCTTCTTTTGTAATGACAAAGTAAATGGACTTAAATTTCTAGGAAGTATAAAAGTAAATACTACGGGTAAATATCCCAGAAAGATAAGATTAAAAGTCGACCTGTGAAAATATTTTGGCATCAGTGACAGTCCAAATTTTGGTTGAATTATTCTGAGCAATGTTGCTGCATAATACAATATATGACATTTTTATTATCTCTGACAAATATTAACCAATCCATGCATGCAACTATACCGATCATTCTTTGCTTAATAACAGACGAGACACTACTGGCTTTTGTATCTATTTTGTTTTTTATTCAGTAGCACGATTTGTGGCCATTAGAATACTTTGCTACATATTATGTGTTATATTCCCTTTGTTGTTATCTATTGTTGTTAAAATGTGAATAATAGCTATGTAGTAGATGTGCCTATGTTAAGTTCTATAGTTTTCTATTACCATAGATGGAGTGCTTGTTGTTGTTTTGCTGTTGTGATATCGTGTTTTAACTTAAATATGAATCTTTTGATTATTGTTAAAGGTGTATGCAAGATAAAAGACCTCATTATTTGTTTAAAAATAGAATGTTGCACTTTGTACTACATAAATGAGCAACTGATTTACTATGAAAACAACACATAGATATCATGTTTTGCCACTAGTGGCAGTTGCTTCATACCTTTTCATTTTTGGTTGTAAAAATTATCTTCCACTTTTTCTCAGATACATGAACAAGTTGGGTCATAAACCGTGTTTACTGCATACATATATTGTTTGAGAGCTTAACATCCATTTCTGAGTAACAATTACATAGCTCCTTATACACTTATGTTCATTAATATATAGTTGCCACAGAGTAGCCCATAGAAGTAAAGGTGCACAATAACTAAGGCAATATAGTTTGACGTCTTTTGGCAGAAAGCCAAACCAGTCTAAACCACTCAAGTGGCTGCAGACTATTTTCTGACAAGTAGGCTGTAATTTCTATTTTAAGATATTCTATGACAACACATTTAAATTATGCTTGTTTTCTTACAGCTCTATGCAAGGAGATGTCATGCAAGGCTTCACCCAAAGGTTGTCACCCCTGACAATCAACAGACTAAAACTAAAGCAAACAAAACCTCACAATCAAATACCAAAAGAGATAGTGGTTCTTCCTCCACCTCATCTTCCTCCTCCCAGAATACCCTCCAACCTCCCGATAAGGCCAGAGATGGTGTTTGTATGCTCTCACCTATTCAAGAAGTCTCCTCTCCGGAGAGTTCAGAGACTCAAGATGCAGATAGTGTTTCCAAAAGAAATGGGGCAGATGGGTCAGTGTTTCGGTTTCCACAGTCAGAGGACGGCAAGAGAGACGGTGAAACTTTGGACGAGGGAGGGGCTGGAGGAACAGGACGTCAGGAAGAAAGGGTAGAAGAGTTTTTAAGAAATGATGAAGATGGAGAAACCACTTCACCTGGAGAAGCAGATTCTGGGATCCATATGTCCTTTTCGTCTGAGGACCGGCAAGAACAGGGTAATCAAGATACCCCTCTCAGACAGCCAATCAGGGCCTTGGATGAGATGTCTGAATCTATGGAAGCATTTGCAGCTGGAGTCTTTAGAGACATTATACACGAAGAACAACCGAACAGTCTTGAAACTAATGTATGCTCGCCGCGTAAAAACATGTCCGATGTTGCCCCAAAGGGAAAAGCTATGTTTACACAGAAGTATGAGGCCAGTGACAGGAATGGTAACCTTGTCGAAATTGAGCCAGTCGAACTGAGCTGTAGTTCAGACGAGGATGACTTTGATGACGATATCGATCAAGAAGAACATTGTGCGATGAACTTTGAAGAATTCATGAAACAGATTCAAGATACAGGGACATCAAAAGCGAGAGACGGAAGCCCTCACAAGAAAGGCTCCAAAAGTAAAAAGAGCAGCAAGGATATCGAAAGTAAACATGACCGGAAAGTGAAAGATGACACATGCTCATCTCCTAAGAGAAAAGCATTCAGTAAGCGGTCCCACTCTGCTGGAGACTTCAGGACACGCCCAGAGGATCAAAAGAAAGAAAAGAAACCGGTGAAATTATCACGGTCAGCATCTAATAGGTTTATACGATACGACTCTTTACCATTGGTGGTCGAAGTTTACGAGGCCGACGCCGGTAGTCCTAGTCCGTCGTTTAAGGATTCGCCGAGAAAACAGAGGTTTGTCTATGACGGCAGTCCAGATATTGAGGCAACACCAGAACAGAATGATCAAGGCCTCTCGGCAACGTCGGGGTCTTCGGAAGAAAGCCACTCGAAATCCAGGCAAGCATCTGTGGAGTCTGGAACGACAGAAGGGACATTCCCAAAGAGCACTTCAATTTCATCGTTGTCGAGTACGACAGATGGTGACCGAAGACGGAGTGCTGATTCGGTGGCCCTTAAATCATCTTTCGATTCGGATTATGATCTGATCAACTCACCGAACCATCCTGTGATGAAACTTTGCAGTCCTCCCAGCCTCAGAACAGATGGAGATAAACCCGGGGAGGGAGACAGCAAAGGTGACCCAGAAGACTGCTCTGAGGGTGCTCACCATGGCAACATGGGAGACAGACGACAGCTCTCGCTGGTGAAGCAGGATCAAGTTCCCGATGAATACGAGTCAAACTGCGGTGAGAAGAAGGAAGAGGGGAGTGAAACACCCAAAACACCGACAGAAGAGGAATTAGCCGATGACAAGGACACGACAGAGAACACAAGCATAGATTCAACAGGTGATAAAGGAACTGAACTGGAGGAGGAGAATCCGGAGGGTTCACTAAGTGCTGCACAAATGTCCACCCCAAGAAAGAACAAGGAAAGCATCGAGATAGCAAACTTGACCAAGAAGTTTTGCATGAAGCAAGAAGAAGTCTTGAAATCAGCCGAGGAAGTCCTATCCTCAGCCAGCCAGGTAAGACATCTGTCCTTAACGAGTTGAATTTACTTTCAAAGCACGAATTGATGACTCCACTGTATTATGGAACTAATAGCAGACATAGCATCAATGTTGGTTGGGATATGTATAATAGTGGTTTTTCTTTTTCCCTCCATCTCAACCCCAACCAATACTTTTGAGATACAATGCTACCTTTGCTGGTCTGTTTGTGGTATTGTTTACAATGAGCAAATGAGTACAAGGTCTTTCTTTGCTTTTTAAATTTTGTTGGCAATATCCAGCAAGTTATTAACTGACCCAACCAAGTATTACCCAAAATGAGGTTACAACTAATCACACCATATAAAACACCATCTTGGGGATTTTGTCGTTAAGCTTATCATTAGTTGACATGTTGCATATGACTCCTTTCAAGCCTAAAAGCCTTTGTCAACTGACACTTTTGACCTTTGTTGTATTAAATGTAAAAAGCAGAATGAGACATTTTAGGACAAAATTTTTAACTGCTTCAACACTATGTGAAATATGACTTTACTGGTCAAGCTGTGAACTAATTATGTTGAATTTATAAACATTTAAATATATTTTAGATATATTGTTCAATCCTATGTTGAATGATATTGGTTATATTAACAGAACAAGACTGTATATATTTAATGTATTAGATAAATCAAATATGACCAGGCTTTGTAAATATATTAATTATATAAGAGTATTTGTATATGACAAGACTATATATTTTGTACAGTAGAGTATGTGTGCATGACAAGACTATATATTCAGTATAGTAGGGTATTCGTATATGAAAGGACTATATTTAGTATATTAGAGTATTTGTATATACAAGACTATATATTTAGTATAGTAGAGTATTCATATATGACAAGACTATATATTTAGTATAGTAATGTATTCGTATATGACAAGACTATATATTTAGTATATTAGAGTATTTGTATATGACAAGACTATATATATGACAGGACTATATTTAATATATTAGAGTATTCATTTATGACAAGACTATATATTTAATATATTAGAGTATTCATATATGACAGGACTATATTTTGTATAGTAGAGTATGCATATATGACAAGACTATATATTTAGTATATTAGAGTATTCATATATGACAAGACTATATATTTAGTATATAAGAGTACTCATATATGACAAGACTATATATTTAGTATAGTAGAGTATTCATATGTGACAAGACCATACATTTAGTATATTAGAGTATTCATATATGACAAGACTATATTTAATATATTAGAGTATTTGTATATGACAAGACTATACATTTTGTATATTAGAGTATTTGTATATAAAAATACTATATATTTCGTATAATAGAGAATTCATATATAACAAGACTATATTTAGTATATAAGAGTATTCATATATGACTAGACTATTTATTTAGTATATCAGAGTATTTGAATATGACAGGACTATGTATTTAGTATATTAGAGTATTCATATATGACAAGACTATATTCAGTATATTAGAGTATTCATATATGACAAGTGCTTTATTATTTTTTATTAAAATGATATTTAATAATATTTACTTAAATTAAAATGATATTTTTATCATTTTTATTAAAATTAAAATGATATTTAGTATATTAGAGTATTTGTATATGACAAGACTATATATTTAGCATATCAGAGTACTCGAATATGACAACACTATATATTTAGTATATTAGAGACGCTATGCAGTTAGTATATTACAGACTATGTAGTTAGTAGATTAGAGTATTCGAATATGACAAACTCTATATATTTAGTTTATTTAGAGAATTTTTTTAAAACAATTCTCAGTATATCTTCAGAATGTTAGAGTATTGGTGCATGATACTACTCTGTATATAGGATGTATCATATGCCAACATTGTGCAATTGGAATAGATAATCATGTCTTATTCTTGAGACTAGTATAACTATTTCAAAACACTCTTAATTTATCTCTTCACTCACAGCTCTCTGAAATACAAAACCACATCGACAAACTTGAACAGGTCCTCAATTCTCTCGAAAGAAAGGTAGCAGGGGAGGGGAGCAGCATGAGTAGCTTTGAGTCTGATGAGATCTACACACCGCCACCTTCACCTAATACTGCTAGTGTGAGTATTAATACTGATTTAATGTATCCATTCATATCTAAACAAAATCTATCTGGTCTTCCACAAATGTTCAATTTTATGAACTTAAATTGACAAAATTTATAGCTAGTCGGGCCAGCGCATAAAAATGTGGTCGTTCCATGAATACAAAGTAGTAATATGGCTCAATTTGTGGTATCTGGAAATTTTATATTATTTAGATATAAATGGGCAAGGATCTCAAGTTCTTTAAGAGTCTTGTAGACTGTCTAGTTAAAGTGAAATATGAACAGCTTTCAACTTGTGACATGTAACTGCTTTTCTAGGAAATGTTTTGTTAGGTTTTACACAAATCATGTCAAAATTGAAATCTTACTTTAATACCTAATGTAACAAAGATGTGAATGTCTTATCGCTTGCTAATGGAATTATTGTGTTCTTTGTAGGATCATTTGCTTAATAGTACCTGTCTCCTAAACCATTTAAGATTTCAATATTAAATTTTTAAAGCTTCCAGTAATTCTGTTCAATTTTTGTGCTGGCAATAAGGGATATATTTAGCTTTAAGTAAAGGTCTCTTGATGTTACATCTAGGAAATACTCAGTAGTTATGTGGTCACTTCTAAAGTTTCTCATATTTGAAAGAGCCCTTCAATATCCAATGAAAATTTGATCTGTTTAGATCAGTTGTGAGTAACAGGAAATTAATCATGCGTGTGAGCCACAGTTAATTTTTTGATCCAATCAGCACACTGCGATAACTCCCACGACAGAAACGGAGATATTACATGATATAACCAAAAGAGAATATTAAACAGAGAAAGTTCGACGTATTGAAATATATCACAGCCAAGCCAAATATATAAACTCCCTATAAACAGGTCATTTATTTAGTTTGAGTCGCTCCAAGATTAATGTATGTCGTCCAGTTACAGAGTTGTTGACAATTCATAATTCATAATCATGGACATTAAATATGAATCTAAGAGACTGACTTCGGTCAGCTTGCGGCTTTGATAAGCCAATGATGGCTTCTTTGCGAGTTCCTGCTTGCAGGAGGATCTAAAATACATACATTTATTTCCTTGTGGTACGTCATTCAATGAAGTCATTACGTCAAAACTGCTTCATGGTTGAAAGACAAAAATGGCTCCGATATTATCTGGTTCTTCAACATCAAAGTTAAGAGGGTGATACACCTATTGGAATTTTAAATCAGGCTGGATTGCAGATCTGCAAGATTCAGCTAAAAATTAGTCAGAATTCTGACCAGCTTTATGGGATTTTGGAAATTTAACATAATCCAATGGTTTCTTGATAGTAAAGAGTAGAGGAGTCAGGAGGGGTGTAGGTCAGGGGTGAGGGGTGTAGGTGATGGTGTAAATGAAGAAAGTATACATACTCCCTTCTTTCTACTAGTATTTTCAGTCTGGGGGGGGGGGCAGGGGATATGACCAAAAAAATGCTACAGCTAAATGTATGATCCAAGTTGGTTATGTCCCTGGTGATTTGCTGCACTCCCAGCCAATACAATGTGCACAATGTAATATACTCTCATATTCCTTTGAGTATACAGCTGTAATTATAAGTTATATAATGCTTTAGTCATCCCAATGTTAAACCCCTTATTTTTGAAAAGTTTGTTCAGCCAATCACTGCAGTTGATCTTGAAAAGCTAGTTGGTCTTGAAATGAATTTACCCCCACCCCCCCCCCACCCCCTTGATGTATGTACACCTCCGTGTCAGGATTGTCAGAATGAACTTAGATGAATATCTAAAGAAAAGTTATTTTGTGGGATTGGTATACAACAGATGTGTCAGAAATTCAAAAATTCTCTTCAATGTTTCTACTAAACTTAACAGTCTTTATGATTATTGCCTACCATCAAGCTGTAAGCACTTTCACAACAGATGTACTGAGACCTAGCCTCATTTACATATCAGAGTCTCGGTAGATGTTGTTATTACCATGAAGTGATTAGGTTTTTGAACAACTGATGACTGTAGGCACTACTGGGACAGGACACATGCTTCTTAGCATTTCAACAGTAATATGCTCTAATTATGATGAGAAGTGAGAACTCTAATACACATGAGGATGCAACACTTTTAATCATTTTAATGATAGATTTCGTATTCTTATATTTTTCTAAATGTCGAATACTCAGTCATCTGTGGCAGTTTCTATGTTTTGAGTTGTTTTACTCTGTCAAGTTTCGTAGAGTCTGCAGTTTTGGACCTGATTTTGTCGGGATCAAACAACCCTACATTTCTTAGATTTATGTTCCTGCTGGGAGACAAAATAATGACTTTAGTAGCAACAGACATCATTAAATCAATGTAACAGGATATCGGTATTGATTGAAGCTACAGGCCTGCTTGATTCGCAGTAGGATTCTCTAAGTGCCTTATATTCCAGTAACTAACGGCAGAAAAACCGTCTTTTATTTGGGGGGCTAAACACATTGACAGGTTTCATCTCATGAGCCTGCAAGGATCCTCAGATATTTTTAATGTTACTTATTAAAAAGTATGCCGACTTGTATTCGCTTCTTCAAGCTCTTAATCAAATCCCAGCCCCACTCATGTGATATTTCACATGTACATCCAAGAACACTGCTGGGCAAAAGCTGACATAAACATCAATCGTTAGAATATTTTGTCAAGGCAAACACTTCTTTGAATATTTCAGAAGTAGCATAAATATGTTGCTGTCAAAATGTCTTCGTATTGCTGTAGGATTCTGTCGAGACACTTTACGGTCAGAGTGTATTGTCCGCATAAGTACAACATTAGTTCAATGACATAGAGTAATATTTCACCTGGAATTGTTTAAATTTTTCTCCAAGGAGCTACTGTTTACCTCTGTTTCCACAATTTTGTATTCAACTTATTGGTAACAATTATATTGTGCACAATTGCTACAGTTTCGTTAAACCTCAATTAGTTTAGTCATTAGCAATTACGATGTAAACAGAAGATGAAAATTGATATTTTTCTCTCATTCTGTATTAAACTTGCAAGGTGATGTTTTGCTTGTTAGTTTAATACAATATGCTCCCTTACTTATAATGTTTCACATTTTCGTTTTCTAATGTTTGCCTAATATGTTTGTTTTTCAGAGTTTGGTGTCAGAGGACGTTGAGTGTCTTCATAGAGATCTGGTACATTTCCCTGCTGAAGTTACCTCACCATCTGAGGTGTGTGCTGTACAGACTATGTATAATAAATATATTATATCAATATATATATTAATATATGTATGATAAATATAAGCCAACAAGTTAGGCTGATGGGTTAGGCACTTGGTCGAAAAGTACTAAACAAGTAATTTATATTCATAAGATTGCATTCAATATACACAAACTTACATCCAACACAATACTTATAAGGATATTATTAAGCTCAAAAATAGGTAAGTTCAATACTATGATAGTTGTTCAGATCTATGATCTCGCTGAATGTATCTGGTGTGAATAGTTATTAATAACACTAAGTTTTTGGCTCATTGGTAAAATAGTTTTGTAATTACTTATGATACTAAAAATTGAGAATGTTGCATATATGTGGGAATGCAATGGCAAGTAGTTAGAGATCTTGTAGCACATAAATTAAAATTAAAAATTGAATCCTAATTAGCGTTAACAAGAAAAAGAGGCATGATCGTATTAAGAAGTTTTGAAAAAATATTGTGTTTAATCAGTTCATATCAATCAATTTAGTTTTCTTATGTTATTTCAAAACAATTAAAAACTAGGAAAACATTTTGTATATTGTTAAATTGACATGCTTCATCTGGGATGATATGGTTAAAAAACTTGGAAAATATTAGTTTTTTAGTTGTTGAGAAAATAACTTGTTTAATCTGACTTATACTAGTACAGATGCAAACTTGCCATGTTCCTGCCCTCCCCCCCCCCCCACCTCCTATCACCTCAACAGTATAATTAACACCAGGTACGATAGAAAACGTTCCAGTGCATTTATTGTATCATTCTTGTTCACACTATTAAACAGTTTAATGTATCTCTTTTATATTCTGTCATTTTATCCGACAATCTTTCCGATATTTCTTCGATAGATAAACATGGCCAGTGCTGTTAGAATGATAACAGCCACTGCTCTCAAAGTCCTCAGCACAACAGAAGATGTCATGGACGCTCATCTGGATGAGGACGCACCAAAGCCAGATGACCAGATCAGCCCAGCTAAAGGGCTAGATGGCTATGAGAGTGGACCGATGGACCTTACCAGCCCACAGTCACAAACCTCGGCCAGTCCATCCAGCACTGGTAGCATGATCTTTAGAGTGACGTCGGGCAAAGATTCGCCCCCTACTGCGACTCTCCTCTTCAGTTACGATGATGATATGAAAGAGGCGGCGGTGCAGAAACCAGAGTGTCTTGATTCTGAGGGCGCTCCTCAGGATTTAAAGGGTGATGATGATGAGTCAGAGAAGGAAGAGACGACAGTCATGGTGCTAGAGGATGACAATCTGTTTGCCGATGATGTCATCATGAGTGACAGAGAAGATCTTGGTGGGGATCTGGAGGTGTCTGTCTTTGACCATCATTTCAGTGTCAAGAACGGCATAGTTGACCCTTTGACCTTACTCTACAACCAGGTCACTGAGCTGGAAGAAAAGGTAAAAAGGAGAAATATTTACATAAGTCTTAGAAATGTGATATGGATTGATTTTTAAGAGTGTAGAACACATGCATACATTGTTGGTACTGAAAGCCTTTCTATGTCCCTCCCCCCCCCTAACTACCCCTTCTAAAAGCCTCTCCTTTAAGCATCATGAGATTTAATCTTGTGTATATCAACACAATAGCTTTGTTTCATTCTCTTCTCACATTCTCCAGACATTGAGACGTTACGCTGTCTAATTTACAGTCATAAATATACGCAGTGATCTATCATTTTGATAAAGTCGTAGGAGCGGAAACACAATTTTCTATTATTAGTTGTCCATTGGGATTAATATACCATGCATTAGTTACTCCAGCTAAGAAAAGCTCTCAACAGAAGAGAAATTTTTACTACAATTTTAACATCAAACTGGGAACTATTCGTGACTAAAATTGACCAGTAAATAGTTGTATGAGTAATAGAATTATATTTAATAAATGAGACGTTTGATTCGCCAGACATTTCAGAATGGCGCAATAAGTTATTTTCATATGGTTCTAACAGGTGAGTGGTTTAATGTTCCCTTTCCAATGTTTTATAATGGTAGGCTGGGTGGGTAGGTTCCCAATTCTTCATAGTAAATTTCAATGCTGAATGGGTAGTGTTAGACATGACTGAAAATCACAACATGTGTTATCATCACCCTGTAGAATTTTTCACCAATAGTAAACAAGAATGCAGACAATTTGAATGTATTTTAATCCTCCCTATGAGTTTGTTCAACATTTACACAGTCATACTTGTTGTTTGTATACTAGCTTGGAGAGTTCGATCTTGGTATCAAGTACCTCACTTCTCTGCATCTGAAAAATCTTTAAAAAATCATCTTCACCCAAGGATGGAAAGAACCCAGTCCATGAATGCTTGGATTAAATTCCATCTTACAGAGGGAGATAAAGCTAGCTGTCATTTGTTTAAGTCCCTCTGATGATGCTTCACATCTTTAAGTTGTTGTTTTTCTTGAAACTTGCTCAAATAAAATATTCCCCGACTCCTCTCATGGGGCACTACTTAGCGGCAGATGACCTTTTCGAGGTGGGATTAATGGATCATTTTAGTTGCCTTGTGCCATTCCAGTGTCAATTATAATTCTGAATATTGTCGAGTTTAATCTACTAGATTCTTTCATCCAAAATTGTGAATCCTAGGGCTGTTTCCTATCAATATCTTGGCAGACAATGTCACTGAGTTCTCCCTTCAGGTTTATTTCTCCCTCTGTAACATTTTTTTTTACCGCATCTTGAAGCTTTCCTCAATGTTTTTTCAGCCTAGTTATATAAGTTAATTTGGAAAGGAAAATCTTGCCA
Source organism: Apostichopus californicus (assembly GCA_020650975.1). NCBI lineage: Eukaryota > Metazoa > Echinodermata > Holothuroidea > Aspidochirotida > Stichopodidae > Apostichopus > Apostichopus californicus. The sequence continues at coordinate 20,067 of JAIPMN010011625.1, forward strand.
CAGTTGCTATAAGGAAACAAATCAGATCAAAGTTAAGAAACAGACCTGTAAAAAAAGGCAAAAGATTCTTCAAGGGCTCTCTCTGTACTAGTGTTTCTTCATTTAATATCACCGTTTGATGGCTTGCTTGCCATCCTTGCTCTACTTTGCAATAAACTGATGACTTATAAAGTATTTGGGTATGATGTCATATGCCAACCTCTAAAAGCATCGGCAAGATGTGACTCTCTCGCCGTCAAAGTGAAAGCTTTGCCCGAAGATGTTCTGGATCCATGCTTAATCCGCTTTGAATTTAATCAACTGACTTTGTCTGACATGTAAGAGCCTAAAAGTTAGCTCCAATCCAAATCACGACATAATACGAACAAAAAGGAGTTTGTGAGAGGTTTGGATCAATTATCAAGGCTTTGTGTTGCCTGAGAAGATGATAATCCATGATAGTTAAAATGAATGCCTTTATTATTGGCTTCTGCAGTCTATAAGCAAAATTAAGGATACGTGTGTGAGACAAAATGTCTAGTGCTTTTGGTTTTTTTACCACTTAAGAAATAGCATTCATTTTGTGTGTATGTGTGTGTGTGTGTGTGTGATTTATTTTTCTGTAGCTCAGGCGCGTAGCCAAGGGGGGCTAAGGGGGCAGCCGCCCCCCCCCCTTGAGCATATTTTTATAAAATTGTTTTAATGTTTTTATGATATCGCTAGTAATTTCAAAAGAGAAAATGCTAAGATGCAACTTACAAGGCCTGGGAAGTGCCATTTCCAGCGATCTGGGAGGCATTTTCAGCCGAAATTTTCTTGTATGCTTCGCGCCAACCATGGTGGGGCTACGCTTAGATAGTTTGCAATGCCGTTTCTACGGCTCTGATAGTTTGCCTACATTTTCGCCCCTCCCTTGGCAAATTCCGGGCTACGCGCCTGCTGTCGCTTGTTGTCACTTATCAAGTTTCTCTATATTACGTCAACTTTTATTCATTCAAGGCTTTGAGCTTATGAATGTATTTTCCAATTGATACGGTTTCGATATGTTTGGATCATTTAACATATCTTTGTAAACATGTTATGAACTATTAAACAGCATGTCATTGTTCAACCAGTCATTGAAATTGTGATTTTGTGATGATATTGGTCATCTATGATAATAATCCATATAAAAAATTCATGGCCGTCCAGTCCATTAACTTGAGTAGAGTCATGTTGAAAGTTTGAACAACCTTGGAGAAGTAATTTCCATTTGTGTTTGATAAATATTTAATGGACAAACTTTTCCAAAATGAAAATTAATAAATTGCAGGCTAACTTGAGTTCAGTTGATGATAAAATTAAGAAGGATATCTTAGTGCAGTGGGTGATATTATTGAGAGGATAAAGACCCACATACCTTCTGGATATGTGCAGTTAAAAATAATATCTTAAAAGCACATGAAAAATTTGCATTTTTGCTTTTTGCTTTTTATCCGGTATAATTGAATTGGTACCATGTCACATGATCGTCGATATCTGATCAGGGATGGGTTGCATTATTTGGAGACAATTAATGTTTTTTTGTATCTTAATTAGAAATGTATTAGTAATAAGCACAGTTCATTAACCTAGCTATTAACACATGTGTTGTTTTCTTTGCACAGGTCTACCTCTCAGCAGGTAAGGTTTACACCCTAGAGGAGAGGTTGCTCCAGCTAGAACAAGAGGTAGAAACCATCGATGACAATATAGCCGAGGAGATCTTGGCCGCTCTCGAAGACAAATTAGCTCTGACTGTCGCACAAGTATCTCAGAATGATGTGGAGGTAGAGAGAGTTGAATGTTCGGTGTCTCGAATGATTCGTTATCGCCTGCATAACATTTCCGTTTCCTGAGTCCGTTGTTCCATGTATATCCTAGTACTCAGTATTTGCCTGCGTACCAAGATTTCTGTATTCTCCTGAGTTTTCTTTGGTCGACCACCCAGTTGTACTTTGCATGATTTCCATGGCATGAATCTTTATAGGTTACTTGTGTGCAATATATATCATACTGTTTACCTTTTTACCATTATGTGCAATGTTTGGTATTATTTGTGAATGTTTAATCATAATATAAGTTATCTACTTATATCGATTGAATGCAAGTAACTACATTTGATGAATTACCAATAGCAACATTAAGGGATGTAAGGAAGAGCTTAGATGAATACCATCTCAGTTTATGGGCAATTCTCTTGAAAATCTCTTGAGCACCAAGACCACACTATCATCTCTGCCCCTTCCCGCTTCCCTTTCCTGATCAGAACTTCATAATCAAAGCAAGCTCCTCCTTGATTTCATTATTTAATTTATTAAAATTTCCATCCTTGGATAGCACACATGTATCCTCTGAAAATTTGAAAGGACAGAGAAACTTTACTATCAATAGTATGTACATACAATATATTAAACTATGTTATAAATAGTACTGTATATGTACATATAATATATCAAACTTTAGTATAAATAGTATATGTACGTATAATATATTAAACTAAGTTATAAATAGGAAATGTACATATAGTATATTAACTTTATTATAAATACTATGTGTACATATGATATATTAAACTAAGTGATAAATAGTATATGCACATATAATTTGTTAGACTAATTTATAAATATTATATGTATGTATAATATAGTAACATTATTATAAATAGTATATGTACGTATAATATATTAACCTTATCATAAATAATATATGTACATATAATAAATTAAACTAAGTTATTAATAAATAGTATATGTACATATAATATATTAACTAAGTGATAAATAGAATATGTACGTATAATATATTACCTTATTATAAATAGTATATGAACATATAATATATGAACCTTATTATAAATAGTATATGTACGTATAATATATTAACCTTATTATAAATAGTATATGTACATATAATATAATAAACTAAGTAACTAATAAATAGTATATGTATATACAATATATAAAAAGTGATAAATAGTATATATATGTACTTATAATATATTAACCTTATTATAAATACTATATGTACGTATAATATATTACCTTATTATAAATAGTATATGTCCTTATAATATATTAACCTTATTATATATAGTATATGTACGTATAATATATTAACCTTATTATAAATAGTATATGTACGTATATTATATTATCCTTATTATGGATAGTATATGTACGTATAATATATAAACCTTATTATCAACAGTATATGTATGTATAATATATCAAACTAAGTCATTAATAAATAGTTTATGTATGTATAAATACATTAAACTAAGTTAATCGTCAGCCTTGAATGACTGTATGTTCTGATCCAGGAAAATGGGCAAATGTCAAAGACAAAGATGGAACTGGAAAACATTTCTTGATTTCATTCTCATGTGACACAGGACACCTGAAAATTTGATGGAGTTTTGAAGAAGAAGCAAACAAGAGCATTAAGTGTAATTTATGTGTTAGAGATGTTTGTGGTGAAGATGCAGTTGTATAATGGTTTAAATGATATCTGGGTATGGAAATGATTTTGCTAAGCTCACCAGTTCTTGACTATGGTCTCTTGTATAATTTGGGAAGGAGGGAGGTGGCAGAACAAGTGGGGGGGGGGGGGAGGGGGCGAGTTGTTATCTGTTACAATTCACCCTCTTTGATAAATGGATCCTTGATGACTATTCAGTTTGCTCTACTTTAAGTTTAAAGGTGATTATAAAGTGAGGTATTCACTTTGATTTTTGCATCGCTTTGTGCCATTTTAAGAAACTATTAACTCAACATATCAAGTTTCCATTTCATTCTTGTGCATTGAATGTCATTTTAATTTATCAAAAAAAATTGTTTCATTACTGCCATTCTTAATCAAATTATTTGATTGTAGCTTAAACTTGAACTGTTTTTCTATAGAAATTAAATTGTTTCAATAAGTATTATTAATTAATATTAATTTGGGCTCTGTTCAGCTAACTATTGTCCTAAAAAGACTGCTTAATAAGTATATAAACTATTACAACAGAGAAAAATGTTACCAATAATGTCCTTAAAAGACACTGCATATTGTACTGATTTGGGAGAATAATGTAATTTTGGAAATAATATTCATAGCTGTTTATTTTAACATGAATCAGAACTACAAACTAATGTAGAAATGAAGGAACTGTTGATTGGTGATAACAAGTCCCTTTCAGTCACAGTTGTATGATTTTAAGACTATTTACATTAAAATCTTTATTTTCTTAAACTGTTGTAAGCCATTATTTTGTGTTACAAAGTGATCCCCTTCATATTTATTATGTATGTGTATAACCTGACATGTAATCACATTTTGTGTGTCTTGCCTCTTTGTGTAAAATGTGCAAATATATTTCCTGACTGCATAGTTTTGATTTGATTTTTAATTTTTTGTTGTTGTTTATGTTTAACTTTGTTAATAGTGCTGATTGTATCATACATTTAGTTGTCTCATTATTGGTTTGATGTGAAAGAGTTATTTTGTGTGTTAGTGATGATGTCAGATTGATGAAACTAACTTTGGCTTGCAGTTAATCTTTTTGACATTTTCAGAAGATGGAAGAGGGTTTGAAGTCACCTAAAGCGGTAAAGAGCTGATAGGAGTTTCTGTAGCTTAATGTTGAAGGTTACTCCTTTAAAGCTTTGAGGATAAATTTCATTCCCAGACAAGACTAAATAATGTCTGATGCCTTAGGAACTGATTCAAAGTTTTGATATGATGTCACAGTTTGATGTTTATACTGAGTTTAGTGTTTGTACATACAAGCTATGTAGTATGGCAATGTCTGGCAGCATACCTTCAGTTGAAGCGTATGGGGGTGAGTAGACATGCATGTTTGAAAAGATAATACAGAATTAACAACATGGTCAGAATATAATGTTAAAACTTCTAGACATATTCTCTGTTTCCCTCTATCATATTATTAGCTCTTATTCTCGCCATATGTATATCTACATCCAGCCATCATTTATCCTGCTAAAACAATAAAGCAACAGAAATGGAAAATAAAATTCTATCATTTCTGAAAGCCACTAATAATATCAATAATTTTTTTCTGGCAAACTTTATTCTCCTCTCCTCTCCCCCACTTCTCCCCTCTTCTTTGACAGTTAACTTTATCTAGTTTATGCAACTTTTTATATTATTATTGACCTTTGACCCCATGCAGGTGTCATCAGTTGAAAATGAAATTGCAGGGTTGGAATCATCAGGTGCAGGAAAAGTCATGTCATCCGTCTACTCTTTGGACAACACACTTCCATTTCGTGTTTCCACGGCAACATACTACTTTAATCAGCCTGGTAAGCTTTGTTACTATAGTGAACCAATCACATGATTACCTATCCCAGGGATACATCAATTAAGAAATTCATGTCAGCATCACCACCAATTAAAGTTCAAGCTTCTCTGACTTTGTGAAATTTGAGCCCTAGTTTTGAAAGGGTCATTTTCAAATCCATGACATTCTGGTATTGGATATCCTCACAATGCAAGCTTGTTTAATGTAAAATGTTAAATGGCAGAGGAAATATAGTCAAATTTGTTGAGTGTTTGTAATATGTAATAAGGTCGGATACAGGGTTTTGTGTAAAGGGTTAATTAATCTGTATTGATATTTCCATACTTTACAATTTCAGAATGAACACCAAGGGAGCAAAGTAAAAACAAAGAATTAAGTCGAGCAACTATTTTGTATCATAAAATCGGCACTATTGCCCCAAATGATTTATTTGTTATTTGTGCAAATTTCAGAGTTTCTTCTCATAGCTTCTGTCCGTCCATGTTTCAAGTGTGTTTTTGCTAACGTCATCTTCTACACAGACTTAGACCAATATGATGGTGGTATGATAGAAGTTAGAATACCCAGCGATGGTCTAATTGAGTCTATGAAAGCAGCCGACCCCGACAATTACACGGGACCCGACTCGGATTGGGGGACTGTCGTAGTCCGTCGAATCGGTCAAACCGACGGCAATGATGACGATGGCAAGGCAGAGTTTCACTGGAGTAATCAAGCAATTCATATCTCTATTTGAGCACCCCATCAGCAGCATTTACATCATTAACATCCTCTCTGAAGAAGTCATCAGTTTTACAAGTTTTCACAAAGCATGCATTCTCGTCACCCAATACTAACATGGATACGGATTTCAAACTAACTTCTATTAGTCTCGTAACTGCTTGGGATATACTAAAGTGCAATCAGTGTGCTTCAGCTCTTACACAGTTAAGGAGCACATTGATCATCACATATATAGCAGCCTGCATATAAACTACTACCATCTCTGATTATAATTCTTCCATCAGCTCTCAACTCTTCTTCCTCTCCCTCTCCTCCTTACCCCTTTCTATTTCTCCATATTTTCTTACTTTCAGATTGAATAGGCATTCTGTGTTCACCTTGAACACTCTGTGGCATAACCTATTTCTTCTCTTTACTTGAGAGTAAACTCCTCTGTTTATACTGTAGAATGGAGATGGGTGGATAAAGCATTTATAACAGTCACTCACACATTGCCCTGCAGTTATCTGTGAGGGTACTTACCTACACATTGCCCTGCAGCTATCTGTGAGGGTACCCACCTACAGATTGCCCTGCAGCTATCTGTGAGGGTACCCACCTACACATTGTCCTGCGGCTATCTGTGAGGGTACCCACCTACAGATTGCCCTGCGGCTATCTGTGAGGGTACCCACCTACAGATTGCCCTGCGGCTATCTGTGAGGGTACCCACCTACAGATTGCCCTGCGGCTATCTGTGAGGGTACCCACCTACAGATTGCC